>JAOZGT010000002.1:11672756-11774779 GCA_035578325.1 Coelinius sp. EB29 | reverse complement strand
ATCAACGCAGAGTACTAGAAACGTTTGCTAACGTATATATCGTGGTGAAAAATCCCTTCGTGTAGAGAGCGAGAGAAGAGAGATTAATCGAATGCAGTGGACTATGGAAAATTAAAATGAATTTAAAATAGGCCGCTACGTGACACGGGCCAATACGTAAAAGCTTCGCTTCTTTCGGCCGTCCACGACGGCTTCATGTTTTTTTTTCTTTCTTCAAAATCTTTGTCTCGATGTCTTCTATCTCAATCAATTAAAATATGTACACTCGTTAGGGCAAATGTTTGAGATATAGCCATTTTTCTGGTTTTGACCAAAAGTCCTTGTAAACACGCTAACTTCCGATAAAATTGATATATCAACTTGAAATTTGGCATGAAGGTATCTCATATGATGGCAATGTTTCCTATTTAAAATCAGCTCAATCGATCGATTAGTTTCGGAGATATTTAACTTTGAATGTAAACATATTTTATCCAATACCTCAAAAACGCCTCGATCGATTTTTTTTTTTTTCAAAATCTTCGTCTCGATGTCTTCTATCTCAATCAACTAAAATATGTACACTCGTTAGGGCAAATGTTTGAGATATAGCCATTTTTCTGGTTTTGACCAAAAGTCCTTGTAAACACGCTAACTTTCGATAAAATTGATATATCAACTTGAAATTTGGCATGAAGGTATCTCATATGATGGCAATGTTTCATATTTAAAATCAGCTCAATCGATCAGTTAGCACCCTTCGGAAGCCCACCATCAATTGATTGATGGCAAGAAAAAGAACACACGCAGAATGAACAGACTCTACAGTCGCACATGTACAGCCGCATAGCCTCGGTCGCCTGCTTGTTTTTTTCAATTTTTTTGCTTCCGAATGGAAGCATTGTCATCGACCTATTTTTACATTTTCTAATTTTGGTTGAAAATGATGTAGAATGGTCTAAAACGTAAAAATACGAAGTTTGGAGCCAATGTCCGTCTGTTCGCGTGTCCACTCGGGGGTCACTTTTCCTTGAATTGACCAATTAATTGAGAAAATCATTTCCGAAAAATCTGAAATTTTGTCAGATTATTGGTATTAGTTGGTGCTTATTCGGTGCCAAATTTCAGCTCGATCGATTGAGTAGTTTTTGAGGAATAGTGATTTGTTTGTAAATCGTTTTTTGTGAATATCTCAGAAATGACCAAACCTATTGGCTTTTTTTTTTCAAAATCTTCGTCTCGTTGTCTACTATCTGAATCAACCAGGATATATATACCGGTCGATGCAAGGTTTTAGAGAAATGGCCAATTTTCTGTTTTTTGCGGAAAATTCTTATAAACACGCTAACTTTTGAAAAAATGGAGATATCAACTTGAAATTTGGCATGAAGGTGACTCTTATGATTGTCATGTTTGGTATTTAAAATCAGCTCAATCGGATGGGTGGTTCCGGAGATATTCAACTTTGTATGTGGATCTATTTTATCGAATATCTCGAAAACGACTCAATCGATTAATTTTTTTTTTTTTCAAAACCTTCGTCTCGATGTCTTCTATCTTAATCAATCAAAATATGTATCTAATAAAAATTCAAAAAATTTTTTTTGAAAAAACTTACGCCAAGTACTCGTTTCATTACGTTGGAATTGGCAGAAAAGTATTTGTTGAAAAATGAGATCCTGTGAGCCCTAAAATTACGTAAATGACCACAAATTGTTCTGAATAATTGAAAAAAAGAATGGAATGAGAAATGAACGCCAAGCTTGCTGGAAACTACGAAGAATCAGTGAACAAAAAAAATTGGAAAAAAAAGTCAGGACCAACGTACTTGGCGCGCCTTTCAATGCTAATGTAAATTCTCATCAGAGATTTTTGCATTTTGTATCGAACTTGGAACTCAGAAGATGCATAATATAGTTCTTAGGTCGACAGGAAACATCGACTCTTGACTCCCTGAGTTTTTTGGAAAACCGCGCTAAGTACGTTGGTCCTGACTTTTTTTTCCAATTTTGCTTCCCGACGGGAATCATTGCGACAGCCATTTTTTGACTTTTTCTAATTTTGGTTGGAAATGATGGAGAATGTTATGAAACGTGAAGATATGATGTTTTTGGAAAATGTCTGTATGTATGTGTGTGCAAATGCCATTATGTGACGATTTTTTTTCAGAATTATTCCACTAAAAAGGGGAAAAGTTATTGCTAAAAATTTGAAATTCTGACCATTAATAGATATTAGTTGGATGAAAGTCTGTGCAAAATTTCAGCTTGATCGGTCTATTACTTCCTAAAATATAGCCGTTTTTCGAAAAATTGTTTTTCTTCAATATCTCAAAAATGATACAAGGTATCAATTTTTTTTTTTCAAAATATCCGTCATAAAAGTATCTATCTTTTTCAATAATATAATTTTTTCCGGGGGTGTAGAATTAACATAGTTATTGCGCTTTTTCTATTTTTCGCCTCAAATCCTTGTACGCACGGTAACTTGAGAAATATTCGAGATAAAAAGTTGAAACTTGGTATGATTTTAGACCTTATAATTATAAAGGTTGCTATTTTGTTTGGGCGCAATCGGACCAGTAGTTCCGGAGATATTCGACTTTGAGTATAAAACTACTTTCTTAAATATCTCGAAAACTATGGGACCGATTGCGATTTTTTTTTTTCAAAATATTTGTCACGATATTTTCTATCTAGTTCAATCAAAATATGCATACCCGCCTATTGAAAGTTTTCGAGATATTGGCGTTTTTCTATTTTTACATCTAAAACTCGCTCAGACGCTCTCTAATGCCACTTGAGTTTGGGCTAAAGTTCTGGAATTTGGGCTAGTAGTTAACATTCTCACTTTATACACCTTTGTAAAATTTTATATGAATCTGTCTATTTGTTCCTGAGATACAGCTATTCATAACTGTTTTTTGCTTCAAATTCACGAATTTGTATTCAATTTTTCTCGACAGAGTTTGTTCTCTAACAAATATGTTGTGGAGATTTTTCCAACAGGAGTCCTCAATGAATTTTGTGAATTTTCATATTGTGTTTTCTTCAACGAATAAAAAAATCACAGGAAAGAAATGGTAAACTAATGGCCAAGAAATTTTGCAGAAAAAATGTGCTCATCATTTACCAATCCATTGTTCGTCGGGAAGCCTACTGCCAATAGAATTGGTAGAAAAAAAAAGAGAAACATAATATAATAATTATAATAATAAAATAATAATAGTACATAACGCATTTCATTCAATGCTTAACACCAGCCGCATGGGTGATGGCCTACTTGTTTTTTGTTCACTGATTCTTCATAGTTTCCAGCAAGCTTGGCGCTCATTTCTCATTCCATTCTTTTTTTCAATTATTCAGAACAATTTGTGGTCATTTACGTAATTTTAGGGCTCACAGGATCTCATTTTTCAACAAATACTTTTCTGCCAATTCCAACGTAATGAAACGAGTACTTGGCGTAAGTTTTTTCAAAAAAAATTTTTTGAATTTTTATTATATTTCAATAATTTTTTCAAGATAGAAAAAATTAAAAATCACCTAAAAAATGCGTTTTTTAGAATTATCTCAGAAACCACTTCAGATACAAGATAAAAGGTGGGATACAAAATTGTAGAGCGTAAAATGTTCTACATGAAAGGTCATTATGACTCCACCCCTATTTCCCACCGTTCACCCCCCCAGAGCCGTGTAAAGATTCGGGGTGAGACCAAAATTAGGAAAAAATAATAA
The DNA here is from genome assembly GCA_035578325.1 of Coelinius sp. EB29. Classification (NCBI taxonomy): domain Eukaryota; kingdom Metazoa; phylum Arthropoda; class Insecta; order Hymenoptera; family Braconidae; genus Coelinius; species Coelinius sp. EB29. Next base: position 11,771,063 of record JAOZGT010000002.1, on the reverse strand, counting down.
AATAGAGTTTTCAATTTTTTCTGTTGTTAATAGCTCCAAATATTCCCATCTGTGATTCTGCGTTTTTCACCCCCAACGAGAAAAAGTTTTTGAAAATTTACAATTTCAGATTGGCAATAACTTTTTAACCAATCGATAAATTTAAAAATATCTCAATCGAATCTGAAAAAAAAAATTTAATCCATCGATTGGTTTAAAAGTTATTGCCAATCTTACTCGTTTTTTCTATCCCTCAATAAACCATCAAGAATCAAATCAATTTTGGAATCAATTTATTGCGCCATCTGAGTGGGAAGAAACAGACTTTCATGAGAAAGTGGCGCTGATGTCGCGTAAAATACTAGATCCGACATAGAGTCCCTAGAGTTACCGACCGATTGATGGCAATCGCTGAACATCAAAAATAAAAATGTGATTACGTTCATTTCATTGCAGCCAACTCAGTGGCTCCAATCTGACCATTCCATACAGAGATAATAAAATTCGTGAAAATGTGCACAGTAACTCGTTGCTATGCACATATCTTCATTAATATTAAATTAATTAAATAAATAGCGACATCGGTGGATAGCGGAAAGGCGATTCATATAATGTAACTAAGGGCATAAAAACACTCCTCCAAGGGCCATTATGCGGTCACAAAAGCAAAAGAAAAAATACTACAAAAAAATTCCAATAATTCAATCTAATTTGCCAATATTTCGAGCACCAAAAGTGCTCCTCATCAGGGCTTTTTATTTCCATCTAAAACAATTAACATTATGACATTACCAAATAATTTACAAAAATTCATTTCTATTGTCCTTATGAAAAAATAATTAAAACATACCTAATAATCTTCTAAAAATACCAAAAACAAGACCACAGCCGTCCTCTCTTCATCATAAATTTGAGAAACTATCAAGTGTTCAGAACACCTAACCTACAAAAAACAGAGTAGAGAATTTTCAGCTATGACGAAAATTCAAGAAAAAAAAAAAAAAAATGACAAAAATTATTCATGAAATTAATTAAGCTATTGCTTCTCGTTAACCTTACATTTCTGCATTGTTAACATAATGTGAAATTGAAAATATTAATGAAAACAAAAATTGAGCGCCGAGAACACTTACGTCGTCTTTCAATGTCATGACCAAAAGGACAGAAAATCAGACAACTGAAATGGACTCGACCATCTCAATAATGCATAATGGCCCTTGGAGGAGTGTTTTTATGATATAAAGAAGCGGTTGATACTGTTATGTCCAAAATAAGGGGTCGGGAAACCCCGTAATTTTAATATGGAAAAATGTTCTTGAACTAACAAATACGAAAATGTTTTGAGTCGGAGTGATGCTCATGGACTCGTTCCCGAAGAGGTCTAGATTTTTCTTGGATCAGTCTTACCTTTAGCTTGCTCGGAGTTTATTTTCTCCTCTCTCGTTTTGAGATTCGAGAGGTTATGTTAGGAAAAATAAACGGGATAAAAATTCGAAATAAAAGTTGTTTAATACAGATTGAATTTTTACACTGTACCTTTTTATATTCTTGATTTAGAGTTTTACAAATGCCAATGTTACTACAAAATTAGTCTGTATTCAGAGTAGATTTGAACTGAGTGCTTTATGAGCGCGAAAGTTTGAATGAATACAGCTTTTACAAAATTCTTAAAATTACTTACAGGTTGTTGAATTTTATAGAAAAAAAACAGGATTTTATAGAATTGAAATTTATAACAGTGTGGAGACAATGTTTCGCTACTCACACTGGGGTTAAAAACACGGCCTAGTTGCGGTATGAGATACTTCCCCGGTCAGACGAAAATAGGATGGTAAATCGTATCACTTGGTCAAGATAATTAGATGGTATAAAACGGATTTTTAGACTAATAACGCACGCACAAAATCCAGAGCGTTTGGAGCCGCGAATGCTCTTTTGGAATTTGAAGTAACGCGATTGTCAGAGTAATCCGACGCCAATGTCGGTGCGTGAGACTCAGATGTTCACAGAAGCTTATCTTCCCCGTAATTAACCGAGTCTGAAAATCCTTCGGAGGGCAGGCGGCGATCGAACTCTTATTGGAACCACTGACGGTCAGTACCAGTAATGGTAGACCTTTTGTCAGAGCCGTTACTGTGGTCCGAATTAAATGGATTTACGAGAAATGATTACATTACGGGGGCATCCCGCAAAGAAAGGGGGGGAGGACCCGTGACCAGGAGGTTTCACGGGTTATTCGCGACTGAGGCTTCTTTCTTCAGAATAGAAGCCGTTAATTTTTGATTTTGGGTGTGGCAGAAATTAGGTGGGGTTGAAATTATTAATGGAGGGGAGAATTTGACGGTGGCGTGATCGATGCACGTCACCTTCAAATTCTGCAGGATAAGGGTAAATTTCTGGTTGCCAGGTCGATCGCCGGATGTCCAAAAATTCCAGAGCGTTAAAAATGCCATTCTGCATTTTATTGTGGAGTTTATGTTTGATATTAAGGCGAAATAAATATTATTTCGTGTGAAAATATATATATGAAAAATTTTAAAATATAATAAAGACGGATATTACAATACTGAATTAAGGTAACTAAGGGCAGTTTTGGTGTAAGTGGTGACATTTATTTAATAGCACCGAAAAACTAATTGGAGGTAGTGGAAGGGGAAGTTGTGTTGTGTATAGATACTTGGTAGCGCTCGGCCTTGTTAAGTGAGGTTATGAAACAGGTACTTGGCCGATACGCTACCGCGTATCTCGATACCTGTTGATAGAAAAATTTAGAGATATGGTTATTTTTCTGTTTTTCGCTGAAAATCATTGTAAACACGCTAACTTTTGAAAAAATGGACATATCAACTTGAAATTTGGCATGAAGGTGACTCTCGTGATTATAATATTTGCTATTTAAAATCAGCTCAATCGGACAGGTGGTTCCGGAGATATTCAACTTTTGAAATATGAAATGCAAAACATTTACTATAATAATATGCGAATAGGATTGAAAGGATCATTCGGAAGCGCTCCATTAATTGATTGATGGCGAAAAAAAATGCATACGTAAAATTAACAAACTCCACAACCGCAAATCTGTAGGTACAAATCTATAGCCGCATGTAACTGCCACCTGCTTATTTTTTACTTTCGCTGACCTCCGCGCAAGAGCCGAATCAATTAAAGCGGTTGAAGAGGGATAAATGGTAAAAAACCTTCTGAAAATGAAATTATCTTGCTATTTTTTTTCTGAAAATTTTTTTTTCGTGTTCCATTCAAAAAACGAAAAACGATGAATCAACAAATGACATTTAACATTTATTTTTTTTGTTTTTAATGCATATATAGAGTGATGAGAACCCGGAAGTTTTTGTTGTGAACCTCAATGGTTCACTCTGAATTTAACGCAATCAAATTCGGGAGCGAACTTACGGGCGACCAACAATACCGTGTAGACCGGCCGCACCTCTAGTTCTACATAGAAATTCGGAGATGCCCAAGTGAGTTTTGCGCTCACGACTTCCAGATTGACGGTCTGGTGCTCTTCCAACTGAGCTAACGCGGATATTCCTCATTTCCAGTCGAATTTAAGTCCTTTTGTATTCAAATTTCACCGCCTCCTACCATCAGGCAAATGAAATTAAGACATTTCCCTTGAGGTTGGTTATGTTAGATATGACCGACTTGATTCCAAAACGTGAAAATTTATTGCAGTATTTTGTTTTCATTTTCCCTATTTGTTTTTACATATAAATCATATTACGAATATTGCCCCGACTATACAATTCCAATTTTTGTTAAATGAATTTAATATTGTTGCCATTTATCTTATTCGGAGAATTCGTAACCAAATATTGTTACCTGCAATTTTAAAAAAATGGTGCTCATTTTCAAATACGATTTTTCATTTCTCTCTTATGAAAAAATTCTCCTGTGAAAAGCCTCGCAGAACCTAGCCTCCGAACTTCGTTCACATCCGCTCATGGTCGTTAATATCGATGCAATGGATAGAATCTGAGCTAAGATTGTTCTCCAAAATGTCAGGAATTTTCAGATATTTTTTGCAATTTAAGCAGTCATTTTTTTACATAAAAACTCGAGGATGAAAATTTATCAAGTTACTGAAACTCCAAATTTAGTTATTTTACCCTCATTGTTGTCGAGTCTGGACAAAAATTATTCCCCAAACATCAGAAATTTTCCTACATTGCGCCTCCATCTTTTCAATAATGTTTTCAAACAAAAATCTGACGAAGAAAATCTCCCAGACTTACATTTTTTCAACTTCTGATGAATCGGCTACTCATCCTAGCTATTCGTTCCTATTGAGAGATTTCTAGGTGTGGATTGTTAAGTAGAATATGAAGAATATTTATGTTCGTTTTCACATGGAATTGTTCATCTCTCATACAGGAAAATTTCACGATGAAAATCCCCATAAAATCTGTTTTTCTTATCCACTTCACATCAGCTCATAGTCAATGAAAGTAGAAACGGCCCAACAAACATTGTTCCCCGATATGTGAGAAACCTTTCTACATTTTTTTATTATTTTAAAGTAACAGTATTTTGACATATAAATTAGAAAAATGCAGTTTTATTGAAATTATGATCCTGCGAATACGGTTATATTGCCTTATCGTTACCAACTTGAGACTATCAAACCATGACTCTGAAAAGGAATTGTTCCAGAAAACATGGAAATTAGTTTAATATTTTTTCTCCATCTTATCAATAATTTTTTTATCAAGAAATCAGAAGACGTAAATTCCTCTAACTGTCGCTTTTTCTATTTCTCCCAAATCATAAAGACATCTTAGTGATTTTTTCCAGTAAGAATTGAATGTCAATATTTCCCTCCAAAACGTAAGAGATAGCGATGTTCGTTCTTCAATCTCATTTTCGAAATTTTATTCTCCTCAAAAATCCGACAATGAAAATTGCAATGAAAATTTTTAACTCTGCTCATATCACCATGTGTGATCGCGAAAACTGATACCACTGAAAGAACCTAACCGAAGACTTTTCCACAAAGTGTGACCGACTTGTACCGTGGATGTACCAGTTACCGGACGCTCAAGGATTCGGTACCAGTTTCCGGATACTTGAGCATTTGGCCGTCTTCTTTCCATTTGATAGTACTCACATTATAAATTTCTTTTACTACATGACCCTCAGGACTCAAAACGAGTGTTTGATTAATTAATTATTCCCTTAATATCGAAATAAGTGCCACGTATTGACTCGATGTCCGGAAATTGGTACCCGTCCGGTAACTAGTGCACCCATGGTAGTCATTACTTGAAATTTTAGCAATAATTCGTTTACATAGAAATTCGAAAATTAAAAGTCCTAAAACATCTGATGCCTCAGACTTTCTTGAATTGCCCTATCGTCATGAACTTCAATGAAATTAGACGATAACTCTGGGCAAAGATTGTTCTTGGAATCATGAGAAAACTTTCAGTATATTTTCTTCACCCTGCTGATAATTTTTTCACAGCGCAAACTAGAGAATAAAATTCTTCCAACTATCACTTTCTCAATTTCCGTTGAATGGACCCAATATAATAGCCATTGTTCCCATTCGAATTTCTGGACGCAGATATCTTCTAAAAATATGAGAAACATTAGTGCCTATTTCCACTTTCAATTTTCTATTTTTTCATCTCTGTTAATTTTACAGTGTAGTCGTAAATATCAATGTAACGGGAGAAAACCTAACCAAAGATAGTCTGGTAAGGTGGAAGGAACCATCGCTCATTTTTTTCACATCCCAGCAATCATTCTTTTACATAGAAATTCGAGAATGAATATTTTCTAATCGCCCAGGTCTTCGAATTCTTACCTACTACCCCATCTCTGCGAAAATTGATGCAATCAAATAATAACTCTAGACAAATATTGTTCCCCAAAGCATGACAATAATTTTTTTTTTTCCATCTTCCAAACACAATTTTTCATTTCTCTTACACAAAAATTCTGCGATGACAATCCTCACAGAACCGACGCTGTTTGTGTTAGCTTATGTTCTGTGACGGAATTCCCAGCGAATCCGTCATTTCCTGATAATGAGAGGGTAACTATAGAGAGAGGAAGAAAGTAAGTGAGACCGATCGAGAGAGAGAGAGAACTAGCCAAAACGGGTATTCGTCAGATGTAAAGCCCGTAATGCCCCAGCTCTGGAGAAATATTCCCCCAGCTCTGGAATAATGCCCCAGCTCTGTATAAAATCCCCATGTTCAGGAAAAACCCTGACGAAGCTCTGTAATCACGTGAATCGACTCTAGAACAGCTACCGATACTTTTGTTCAATCACCGTTCAATTTATGACCTGGGTAAAACCCTTGATTTTTCAATTCCGTTAGATTTTTAGTTTCATTTCAGTAAAATTTTTGGTTATGGTACATGCTACGGTCTACGTGATAGGGTTAAAGGGACCGAGGTCATGGAGGATCAGGGCCGAAACATTGTGCCACCCCATGTATCTCCACAACCCCTTTTTGGCTACGTCAATGGAGATAATACAGAGGTCAAGTTGAGATGCTTGCGCTCCCTTAGTTGTGTGAGGGTTAAGTTCCATACAGTTTAGTACGGATGGAAGGCCATGTGGGAAAAACTAGCCCCTTTTCTCATATGGATCGCCAGGGCTTTCGGATTAGAAATTCAATTTTATTCGTATGGTTCGTGATTCCTCACCGGAGAGTGTACTCCGGCGATAAACCCTCTGAATCCCGGTCGTAGACGAGGGTAAACATTCACCCTCCGACGTAGCTACCGTTTGGTTGAAGAATTCCGCTTTTTACCCTTTAAAAACTCCCCCATATCGAGAATCCTCGGATTCAAATTTAAAATTTATTCGCGCGCTATCGCCCAAACCACTGGAGTCGATAACACAGAGGTAGCCACACGCCGCCGGCCGGCAACAAGTTGCCCGCATGGTCGCGCCACGTGCTGGCAGTCTGTGTGTAACCACGATACACTACGCATCGTTGTCTCAGAGAGTGAGGAAAAACAGTTGTTTCCCGGTTGCAGAAGCTACCAGGAGGGAAATAAGAGGATAATGGTGAGTACTACTGTTTATTCTCAGTGTTGTAGTGCTACGGTGGCCCCTCAGTGAATAAACTTTACCCTTTAACCACCTGAGAAAACCCATGGCGTCTCGCTACGTTGTAATTCGACGCCATGGAGTCTCACCATCGCTCTCGACCACCCAAGCTCTCGACTTACCCCGAGTTACGTTGTATAATTAGTTACGGAGAAGTTTAATTATGGAAATTATAATATGTAAAAATTATAATTTATTAAATTATTATTAACCCTCATTCACCCCGTGGAAAGATTGCTCTGGTGAACAAAGGCTCTGGTAAATACGCTACCGGTAAATGCTCTCGACAATAGAAATAATACCGGGTAAATGCTCCTGGGGAAAATACCCCAAAATCACGCTCTCGTATGGTACCCCAGAGGTTATACCCGTATAGACGGAGCTCTGGAGAAAGATCCTCGTGTTTAGTCCCCAAATTAATGCTCTGGACCCTGGAAAATATCGGGAAAACCCCCCCGAATATATCGGGTTAAGAATACCCAGGGATAAAACCCGGATTTTTCCCCCAAGTTACGTAGTAAAACCTCAGCCCACGCCATGCCGCGTAGTTACCGTCTCTCTCTCTCACACTCACACGCTACCGCCATAGACGCTCTCTCTCAGATTCATGAGCTAAGAAAAAGGACTCCAATGCTACCGTGGACCTCACCGAGTTTATAAAAGATTATAAAATCAATTATCCCGAGTTGTCTGTAATAGGATCTATGTTAATCGAATAGTTGTACTATTCTCTGATAAATAGTCTGGAATAAATAGTTTGATTGAGAGTAAAAAGCTATTGTACCATTTCCTGAATATTTTCCGCCCTCTTTCCAGCTCTTATTAAGATTCCCTGGTCGGTAATTCTCTCGTCTGCTATATTTTTTGTTCTCTGGTTTTTCTTTTGCATATCACCGAATCCACCCCTCTCTCCACGATCCACATCCTGAGCAACCCAAGCCTTCCGTACCCTTATCCTTGGTTTTCCTCCCATTTTTGAGTTTTGTTTCATTTGATTCCGGGGTGATTGTTTCGATTTTTACGGTTCAGATATGGTTGCGGTTTGTTGGATCCGCGTCCCCCAAAATTCAGCTGGCGCCCAGAAAAAGTATTTAAGGTAGGATGAGCTTAAGGTCATCCTGGAATCTAGTTCCTGTCCCGTTTTATGGTTTTAGAGTTTCGAGGAATTCCGAGGGTAAGAACGAAGTGTGATACTTGTTCATGGGATTGGATACGTTTAAGAGATTAGGGAAAAAGTGTCACAGTTCATGAATATCAACGTGAATGCATGGATGCCAGGACTAGGAAAATTGGATACATTTTCATGCCTGGGTTTTCATGTAAAAGCATGACTGCTTAAATTGGAAAAAATATCAATGAATTTCGGACACTTCGCAAAATCCTGAAACGTCAAATTGTGTTATTGTGCTTTATTCTAGCACAGTCTGGGCAAAGATTATTCCTCGTAACATAAGAATTTCTTCCGGATATAGCCTTTAACTTCCTACTCATTTCTTGACATAAAAATTCAACCAGAAAAATCCCTTACACTAATATTCATTCATTCAGCCTCATTATTGTACTTATTAGGAGATTTCTAGATAGGAAGATAAGTAGAATGTGGAGAATATCAGTAGAATGTGAAGAATATTTGTGTATGTTTTCATACAAATACGTTCTTCCTACTCAGGTCATCACCGCAGCTCAGAGTCAATGGAACTGAACCAAGCCTGAAAAAAACATTATTTCCCAAGGTGTGAGAAACTTTTATATCCTTTTTTTTACTTTGAAGTAACCATATTTTATGTAGAATTCCGAAAAATAGGGTTTCATCAGAATCATGGTCCCGAAAATCCGGTTATATTGACTTAGCATTACCAAATTAACACTATCAAACCATGACTCTAAGAAGAGATTATTTCAGAAAACATGAAAATTACTTTAATATTTTTTATCCATCTTATCAACAATTTTTTCATGAAGAAATCAGAAAGTGAAAATTCCTCTATCTGTCACTTTTTTCCATTTCTCCCAAATCATAGAGACATCTTAGTAATTTTTTCAAGTAGCAATAGGGGGTGAATAGTCCTCTCCGAAAGATCAGAGATATTGATGCTCGTTCTCAAATCTGATTCTCGATTTTTTTTTCTACTCAAAAATATGACGAGAAAAAATTTCCATTGAATGAACTCATCGCGGTAGCTATTATTCCTATACTAATTTCAAAACACATATTTCTCCAAAAAATATGGGAAACATTGATGCTCATTTCCACATTCAATTTCTATAATTTTTTCATCTCCGTTAATCTCACCGTATAATCGCAAATATCTATGCAGCTAGAAAAAAAAAACATACCAAAGATTATTCCACAATGCGTGAGGAATATTCATTTATTTTTTTGACAAATCAGCAATCATTCTTTCACATCGAAATTATCGAATGAAAATTTTACAATTTCTCAGTTCTTCGAATCTTCTCATACTGACCCATATTTGCGAAAATTAATACAATCAAGCAATAACGCTGGACGAAGATTGTTCTTTAAAATATAAAAATTATTTTAATATCTCTTTCCCATATTATATATAATTTTTTTATTGAGAAATCGGAAGATGGAAATTTTCCTAGCCGTCAGTTTTTCCATTTTTCTCGAATCACACAATTGTAAACATTTTTTCCTGTAGAAATTGGGGATGAATATTTCTTTTCAAAAAGTAAGAAATATTTATGCTCGTTCTTCAATGTTCTTTTTCATTTTTATTTTCACCCATAAATCCGACGATGAAAATCTTAGTGCAATTCATCTTTTCAACTTTGTTTATATCACCATGTGATCGCCATATGATCGCAAATACTAATGCCACCAGAAACAGCCAAGTGAAGATTTTTCTGCAGAGCGTGAGTGACTTGGGGTCATTATTTGAAATTTCGGCAATCATTCATTTATATAGAAATTCGAGAATTGAAATTTCTAAAACAGCTGGTGCCTCAGACTCTCCTATATTGCCCCATCATCGCAAACTTCGATGAAATGAAACGATAATTCTGGGCAAAGATGGTTTCCCAAAACATGAAAAACTTTTCAATATAGCCGCTTCGTCTTCTCAATAATTTTCTCACACAGAAATCCAATGATGAAAATCGACTTAACTTAACCATCTCAATTTCTGTTCAATAATTTTTCATTATCGTTGCCACGCCACCTATTGGGAGCATTTGTAGTCAAATATTTTCACCTGGAATTTGAAAAATATTGATGCCCATTTTTAAACATGATTTCTCTTTTTTTTACATCGAAATTTCACAAGGAAAACCCGCGCATAACCTAGTCCCTCAGCTTCGTTCACATCAGCCCATCGTCGTCAATATCGAAGTAAATAAATAGAGCCTGGGCTAAGACTGTTCTCCGAAATATTAGGAATTTCATGATTTTTTTTTCCAGTTTATCAATCATTCTTTCACATAAAAATCCGAGAATCAGAATTCATCAAACTCCTGAAACTTCAAATTTTCTTATTTGATCTCATCGTCACAAAGTCTAGGCGAAAAATTATTCTTTCAAACATGAAAATTTTTTCTTATCCTTATTTCCAATTTTCTTCAAATCCAAGAAATCAATCGAACGTTCCGATCAAAAATTAAAAAAAAAAAAAATCATAATTTCTTGGTCAAAGCCAACTTCACTGATGTCGCTGACTTTTGGTTCAGTAACGGGTCCCCTGACAATTTTAGTGGGGCTCTTTTCTCGTCCCTGTTCATCACTATTATCATCGCTTTCGCTGCCACTGTCCCAGTAACTGGTATCATCATCACTGGTTCTTTCCTCGTCACCTTCAGATACTTTTCTACGTTTAATCACCGATTTTTTGGGACGACCTTGTTTCACTGGTTTCTCTTTTCTTTCCTCCTCATCTTCTTCTGAGCTCTCTTCATCCTCATCTCCTTCAGAATACCAGTCAATCTCACGATCTCCTACCTCCATTTTACTTCCGCAAATATCAATATTTAACTCTTCTTTAATATGTCAATGAACTTCATTGGCTAAAATTTGAGGTTGGACAATTCAATTTCAAAATAAGATGGACTAGTTGCTAGGAAACTGCCTGACTACATGCGTTCCTTTATCGGCGTTTGAAAGAAAAATTTTGATTATCAGGAAGCATGTAGTTCAAGAGACTATAGATTTTAGGTGAAATACGGGAAGTAATTTACTGCCAAGTTCTTCTGTTGGATTTTTCAAATTAGCTCTATGAGAATTGCGACTCGTTTTATTGAAGAGAAATATGAATATTATCAATATTGTGACTTATTTCATTGCAGGTATTATGAATATTTCGAAAAATTCTACATCAATTTATTATAAATTGAGGATTTAGGACGTTTTTGAAGGTTTCCGTCATTTTTGCTTCCGAACGGAAGCATTGTATTTGTCAGATTTTGACTTTCTCGAATTTTGCGTTGAAATGATACAGAATGTTCTGCAACGTGAAGACATCATGTTTTTAGAAAATGTCTGTATGCCTGTGTTATGTCCGGAGACGTTGCCCAGCGTCGGAGGACAACTTTAGGATTTAAGTTAAAATGCTTCCGTACATTTTAGGTTAGAATTATCAATAGAAAGATAGTACGAAATACCATCTTCTATTTCTTTTATATTTTATGAGGACGACGTTACAGTCCTTTCGCCGTGCAAAGCTAAGAAAGATTTCTAATTATGTCTTGAGGAGTAAATAGAAATATATATATGTTTCAGAAAAGGTTTTTCGTGCTTCCAAGTTTTACGGACGCGATAAATATGACTTAATTTCCATTACTGATTTTTAAATATTCGAATTTAGGATGGAGGTGTTTACATTCCACTCAGAGATCATTCAACATGGATTATTCTTTCACAATTTAAACACTTTGTGGCAGTTCCACAATTGTAATTACATTAGCTTTACCAAAAATAAAATGCTAATCGTTTTAAAGGTTTGAGTAAGATTTTCTAAGAATTAATGAGGGTTAATTGAAACTTAATTTAGTTTTTGGTTATGAATCCTTGAGTAGATTCATTACGTTTCCTCGCGGGCAACTTTAGGCCATATGCGTGTACTTAAATGAAACTACCTTCTTTCAGTTGTGATTTTGGAGGAATTTGAATTTTAAATTTGACTTATCTACTAGGTTGAAACGGTTAATTGTCCGCATCACAACACAGTTAACGATATCCCTTTTAATGCAAGAAATGACACCGCTCTCGATTTAAGGACGGGAATCCCTGTACAATTCGCCCGATCACTATCTACTCTTGTTCAATAATCACCACGTGTTATACCGACTCTTGCGGATTATAACTTGGGAGGGTCGAAAGGACAGATCGATTAAGTCAACAATTTCCACCAGGCTTGCCAACTAATGCGCGGTTACTTCTAATCAACGTCTCAGTGGGTTTTCGAGACTTGTTTCCTACGAAGTAATCCCATCGAGACAGTTACAGTAACTCAGTTGATATTTACGGGTATGGATCGATGGAAAACATTTCGAACGCCTAATTTCACGTCACACGTCACCACGATCACCACGAAAAATCAAAAGGACGGTTTCCCAGAGGAATACAATCACGAATTCAGATCTTCATTTCTTTATATGTAGTTCCATGCCGACTATGTCGATGTTTCACAATTTACTATAAAGAATAAAAGACTGAGGAAACTCTCTAAAAGAGGAAGACCCCCTTTAGGACTCGACCTTGCGGATCGAGGAGCGATGGACGACTGACTTATGGATTGATTTTTCATATGGATTACAATTTATGCAACGGTTGTGATTTTAGTGAGTTGATTAATTCTTGGCTGTTGAAATGGCCTTTGTTCTTATTAATTTTTCGGCCTGTGGCAACGTGTAGCGTTCACATTTATTTCGTATGTCGAAGTTGCGCAGTTTTGCTGATGCGAAATTGTTCTGCTTGAGCAATGACAAATTCTTCAGGAATTAATTACTTATTCTTGCATTTTGAGTGACCCAAAAAAAATGGGTCATGATTTCAAAATCAATAATTTTTCAGGAAATTAATTTTTGGACATTACACCTGTCTGTGATAGTTTGAGTGTTGGTCGATTGTTAACTTCCCTGGTTAGAGAAGTTATTGTAATCACCCCGAAAAATTTTCATCCTATCTCAACGTCTCGAGGTCTCCACAACACTCCCTGATCATTTTCACGATGACGGATGTCTTTTTTTTATATACATATATATAAAGGAGGAAATGCTTTTACGCATCTACAGGACATGATATTCCGCCTGGTCTGTCGGATGCAGATTAATCAATTCACTAAGGAATTTTCGACTGATTTATAATGGGATTTACATTTTAGACAACTCAGGGGGTGAGTGAGTGAGTGAGAGCGAGTGTGTGTATAAATTTAATTTATTGCTTTAATTTATTGTAAATATGTCTGTCTGTCTGGCTGTGTACGTCCGTATGTGTGCAGGTCCGTCTGTATATTAATGTCTTCCATGCTACCTAGCACTAAGGCCATACGCACCCAGCGGAAGCCACTACGAAGGGAGAACAGCTCAGAAAAATCCAGCCGTGACGAATGAGATCGCCACGTAAGTGGACCTTCAGCTTCCCGAGTCCCCTAGCCGGATCAAATAGATGATCGGTAAGAGGGCTCGGTACTAGCACGGGGAACCACGGGAAGGCGGTCCACATTTGACCCCGCTGAGTTTCCTGAAAGAAATTATTGATTAGTAGATAATAATATTCCCAAGTGGCGAGAGCTAGGGTTGCCCCGAGAAGATTACGGGACCCCAGTCCCATAATCACCACCTCCGACAGGTAGTGATTTGCCACCCCACTATAGAGGAAGAGTTCCCAGCTCGCAGGGTCCTCAGATGAGTTGAGGAACCCCGACTGCGAGTCCAGGTTCTAGTCCTCGGATTCCGCTGCTGCGGCTTCGACTGCATTCCGGTGCTCGGACTTAATCCAGAGACACTCGGTACAAAATTCAGAGAACGCAATAGACGCCTCCTTCGACGACACGAGAGCGTGTGCCGCCGCAGGCCACCCATGGTTCCCGATGAACCTATCAATGCACTCCCGCTGGGGCGCATACACGGGGCACTCCAAAAGGAGGTGCCTGACGCTATCTTCCTCCGCTCCACACTCACAGTCTCGCCCGTCGGCATGTCCCCGTGACTGAAGATAAGCCCGGAATTGGCCATGCCCGGTAAGAGCCTGCGTGGTGTAGTAGTTGACTGGAAGATATTTCGCTTCCAGTCTTTTATGAACATCATTGAAGAACGCGAACGTGGTGCGACCGGTGACCGCGGTCTCGAATTGCACCTTCCACAGCCTCTTGGCCTCATCCCTAATGAGCGCGACGGGATCCGGCTCATCAACTTCATCCCTTTCCTCAGCCACAGCCTCTTCCGCCACCTGCGCGACCCTTTCTCCCCCCCACTGACCGACTCCCTCCCTTCTACGCCGTGGCTGTACCGTGATATTACCTATACTCGCTTCCCTCTCCACGCGTATTTTATACCTAGCTGCTCTTTCTTCCAGGAGCAGACCTATCGGCAAAACACCGGCTATTACGCAAAGGGACTCGTGAGAAGCGGTCCGGTATGCGTGAGTGACCGTGATCAGGGCACTTCGCTGGATCGCTCGAAGCGCGCGGAGATCGCCTGCGTCACAGAGATCCAGCCAGCACCCCGCGGCGTACGTCGCAACCGATTCAAACACGCCACGATAGACCGTCCGCAGAGCCCCGAACCTGATTCCCCAATTAACTTTCGCGAGTCTCTTAAGTCGCCCAAAAAGCTTCCCCGTCTTTTCCCTAATATGCCGTATGTGTGCCTTGACAGATAGATTCTTGTCAAAGTGCACCCCTAGATACCTAACGCTGTCTCGGAATTTAATTTTTGAGCCATCTATCTTGATAGTAGGAGGGTGGCTCTCGAGCTGCGGCTTTTTCCCATATAATTTCCTCCTACGGGGAGCGTCGTATTTCCTACGACCAATTAGGGCCCTCCTTATCCAATTAGTCCTCAGCATGATGGCTTCGGTTTTACTTTTGGATAATTGGAGTTTTGCCGAATCACACCATGAAACTATAAAGTCCGTGACCTCTTGGCCTTTGCGCTCGAGATCTTCGCGGGATTTGCCTTTGATGATGACAATGAGATCGTCCGCGTAGGCGACTTCTATCTTTCCAAATTTCTCTTCGACGCCTTGGAGGAGGCCATCGAACATGAGATTCCAACACGCAGGTCCGAGAACTGACCCTTGCGGGCAGCCTCTGGTTGCCTGCTTCGCGACTTCTTGATCGCCCCACATGATCTTGACCCTCCGGTCGTCAAAGTAACTCCTCATAACTCTGAAGACGTTCTTTGGACAGTCTCGATCAGCGAGGGCTTTGAGAACGAGGGGCCACCAAACGTTATCGAAGGCCCCTGAGATATCGAAAAGGAGTCCGATAGTGTACTTCTTCTCAGAAGCAGACACCATGCGGCGCATTTCCACGATTGCGTTTTCCGTGGATTTTCCGGGCATGAACCCAAACTGCTGTTCGGAGACTCTGCCCGGCGCGAGGGTCCGTCTGTATATGTCTGCCCGGCGTATGTCCATCTGCGTATCCGTCCGTCTGCGCGTACTTCCGTCTGTGGATATGTCTGCCTGTCTGCCTATCTGCGCGTACTTCCATCTGCCTGTCTGTCTGTCTGCACGTACTCCCGTCTTTCTACCTGTCTGTCTGTTCGTTCGTCTGCCTGTCTGTCCGTTCGTCTGCCTGCCTGTCCATCTGCCTATCTGTCTGTTCACCTGTCGGTCTGTCTGCCTTCCTGCCTGGCTGTCTGCCTTCCTGTCTGTCTGCTTGTCTTCCTGTCTGTCTGTCTGTCTGTGTACGTTCGTCTGAGTGGATGTCTGTCGGTGGGGATATCTGTCTATGTGTATGATTCAACATTCCTCCACGGTGTACCCAGGCACTTGAAATTTTCAAGATGGGTGGAGGGGGGCACCTGGCACCCAATGAAATGGAGTGTCTACTGACGGTGATGTTTCTTTTTTTTTCAATGAAAAATTTTGATTTTCAGTAGTGTATGCATACTACCGTTATGATACTTCAACACTCCTTTCGGTTCTCGGCATTCGAAATGTTCTGACTGGGCGAGGGTTGTAGTTTCAGAGTTTCTCATATTATTCTCTGTAGAGAGGGTAAAAATCATTATGTTTGCCCATTCGATCGTTTTTTTTTCGTTCTTTTTTCATCTTTTCACAAGTCTGCATCCATTGATATCTTCAAGCGATCGCTGTCATTTGTTTCGTCCAGAATCAATGCATTTCTCTAATTGGACTCATAATCACACCTACGATTTTCTAGAATCTCTTAATCCTTAATTAATTCAATAAGAATAATTGAATAATAATTCGTGCGGTCAAGACCAACATGTTCAGTCTAGTTCTTTATACGGGCCGTCATCCGAAAGGTACAGAAATCGTATTGTCAAAAAGTGACATCAAACCACATCGTAAAGGTAAAGTCAAGGCCAGGTGGAATGGGAGATGGTACGTCGCGATAGTGATACGGAAACACGGTAAGTGGCATTGTTTGAATCAATTCATTTACTGTCTCAATACAAGTTTTTCTACATCATTGGAGTTTTTCTTTTGAACCTCCCCGTTTCCAAGATGAATTCTCAGTTAACATAGATATATGATGAGTGAATTCTCATTATGCAGATGATAAAGAATGGCTCAGCACCTTAACAGTCTTGGACAATGGCGAGATATTGGAGAAAGACTGTCCTGACTCTTCTTCGACCCCGTCAGCAGAACATTCTTCTCGTGCGACTGAGCCTATTTCTAGTCCACAACAACCAGCACTGAGTTCACAACAATTAAATGGAGGGACTGGGACCGCTAGCGGAACACAGGCCAGGAATGATACTCACTATCCAAAAGCATGTAACAGTCAGGCTGAACAACCGACATCACAAAAAGACTCTCCTGAATTATCCTTGACTTCTGCAGCAGAACATTCTTCTCGTGCGATTCACCCTATTTCTAGCCCACGACAACCTGTTCTAAGTACAGAACAATTAGACGGGGAGATTAAGAACACGAGTGAAACACAAGTCAGGAATGATACTGGTTGTCCAACCGCATCTACCAGCCAGATTGAATCATTGACATCTCGAAAAAGTAATACTAGTACTTGTAATATTTGTATTTGTTTATCCTTTTTGTGCTTGGCACGGACTTTTACACGAAGCGTAAAGTTCGGTAAAAATTACGTGAAAAAACACGTAATTAAGAATGTTTTTTTATACTATTGTGTAAAGTGCCATCTTACGAACACTTCCCGAGCCCTAAACACGCATTCTACGACTCGAGCCCCCGACCCCTCTCAACTGTAAGTGAAGTTTTACTCAAACCGAGAAGTAGAAGCCTCAGAAGATGCTGCTATTTCCTCCAAATATCTGGAGAAGGATCCAATTCTGATGGGAAAATATGTTGATTTTGCTGTTGCAAGTTCCCCACTCACTGATGATGATGAAGAT
Organism: Coelinius sp. EB29; assembly: GCA_035578325.1. Taxonomy (NCBI): domain Eukaryota; kingdom Metazoa; phylum Arthropoda; class Insecta; order Hymenoptera; family Braconidae; genus Coelinius; species Coelinius sp. EB29. The sequence goes on along the minus strand of JAOZGT010000002.1, from coordinate 11,753,467 downwards.
TTTGAAGTTACTAGATAGGTACGCGCGCTTCGCGCGCGTATGGTTTGCAGGCTTCGATTTTGAAGCTTATGCTAAGGGTATATGTAAGATATTTAACTTTTCCAACATATATTGTTTTTTTTTTTTAACATACATTGCCTAATTCTGTTATTTTTTGAAAAGTTTCACTTTTGCCGTAGACTTCTACGCTATCACTTTTATGATATGGAGAAAGGCTCCAACCAACGCCTTTTTCAGTGAAGTACTACTACCTTTGATTCTTTATTTATATATCTACATTATTTTTATTCAATATGAATATAAATAAATAAAAAATCGAATTATCTACTTCCCCTTAAATGATGAGGAGTTACAATTAGTTATTATTCTCTGTTTATTCGTATAAGAAGGAATTTAATGTATTGAATATCATTTGAATTTCATAACAAAAGATTTTTAGATAAAATAAAATATAGGAATATACAATATATATATATATATATGCGTAAAGTATTTTATGAGGTCCCATTCACCAACAGAATGTATTCTTTGAGGACTTCTGGTGTTTTTGGGGACAGTCCCCGTAAGCTTATCTACGCAAAGTAGAATTTGAGGACTGTCCTCACAACATACACCATAGATGCAATGGTGACTTTGAAGACTCAGCCTGAACGGAAAACATACGAGGACAGTGTCCCCGAAAAATTATTAATCATGTGTACACTTTGAGGACTCTGAGGAGAAACAATTTTTCACGTTAAATTAATAGATAAAAAATGAGTCTGATTTTGCCGTCATCTGATAAGGTCTATCTCACTCGAAACTGTCAACCCACCGTCGGTAAAAAATTATTTGCGCATTATTCATGCAGTCTCGTGTTTTCCGGGAATTCCATCGTTCACCAGAGGAAAAAAAAAACCTAACCAAAAAATCGTAACGCGTTCGTTAGCGTCAGAAATTTTTGTAATTTTCCATTCTTCGAAATGCAATTACTTTGAGTGCATCCACATTCCATTATGGCAGCTTTAAGTTTATTTACTGATGAGATTTATCATATTAGTGATTTGAAAAATGTTTTTGTTCGTGGGAAAAAGTTTTCAGTTAAATATACTGATAATAAGAAGTATGCAGCACGTGTACTAGCAATTTCCAGTAAGTAGAATTCATTATATCAAAAAATGGGAATATCCTGTATCTCTGCTTCATGATCCCTGGAAATTTGGAATTTTTTTTTCTTTATAGATGATGAAGACATTTTGAATAAATTAAAATCTACTGCAGAGGATATAACTGAGGACATTGGAGAGGACTGGATCTGCGTAAGCCCATCAGAACTAACGTTCGTTCAAGTGTCCAAAGAAATTACTAAAGATACAGGTAAAATTGATCAAAATAAGATGTTCATCATGTCGTTTTTACGCGCACATACTACCCAACATCTTTCTTACTCTCAATATTCATGTTTTCTGATGTTTTTTTTCAGACAATAATTGTCTCTTTGTGGACAAAGTTGTTCTACCTCAGAGTATGTTAGTGGGAAAACATGTATTCGTGCTCTAGCAGTGGACTATCAAGACGACCCAAAAGGATTCTTCGGTAAGAATAATCCACCGATTGGGTAGTGCACGGGTCAAGTTCAATTTGTCTTCACAATAATGATTTAACGATACCTCATAATTAAAAGAAGATGATGAAATTTTTATGGATACCTTTTTTGTAAATAAAAATGAGATTTACAAAAAGGTACTTATGAAAAGTTCTTAATCTCCCTCAGATTCTTAGATATTTATTTTTAAAAAAACTCTCAAGTTGACTTGACTATCTCGTTTTACCATATCGCCATGAAGTTATCCCATTTCTATCTCATGAAAAACTAATCAAACATTTTTTTAATATTATTCGAGATCAATTCACGATACACCATAAAAAATTTACCATAAAAAATTATAAATAATTATTGTTCTATCCCAGTCAATCCATGTAACGAGTATATTTTTTCAACAGACGATACTTCACAATTTATGAAACTGGAGAAGAGAATTCCGACTGTAAAGTCCCCAGCTCCAATTCAGCCACTCAATTCATCTTTAGTAAATTGTGAGGAGAGTAAAGACAGGAGAGAATTGACATCTGAAACAACTGATGACAATGATACAACTTTTTTGGACTCCAGAATCCGTTGGACAGAGGAAGAGCGTTCAACTGTGCTATCAGCTTTTGAAAAACAGTTGAAAAATGGTGAAATCCCATCAGGGATAGAAATGCAGAGTCTCATATACAGCAATAAGTGTCTGAAAGGACGCTCTATTCCTCAAATGAGGAGCTGGTTGCATACACAAAGAAAAAAAATATTCATAAATAATTCTGGTAAATCCAGTAAGAGAGGCAAGAAAAAAATAAGTGAATCATATCCAGAGGTGATTAACTCGAAAATATCATCAGAATCTACATGTAAAACGACAGTCTCTTCTCACACCTGGGATAAACATGACCCTGCGATCCCATCAAAGACATCAAGTTCACAGATCACAGAGGAAATCCTCCTGATACCTGGAGAGATAGCCACTTGTACATCAGTCCAAGAAAACACCAATGGGGATGATATCAACGATGAACGTGGAGCTGAATGTCAAAGCAGTCCAAAAAAACAATCATCAGTGCCAGAAGTGATATTAACAACTGAGCAGACCAACTCCACAATACCCACTCCTGACAAACAGAATCATGAAGTACCTGAGGCTTTGAATCTATATCCCAATACCTCATTGTCTGAAAAAATAGATTCTAAGCAACTACCCCCCTCTCACGCGGGTGGTAGAGACACCAAATCTGTCTCCACGTTAACGGAATCACCTCTGGACTTCCAAGAAGATATCTCTCCCATTTCAATCATTCATAATGATAATAAACTTGACGACGAGGATGAAGCTGGTGCAAATGTTCAAAGTAAACGAAAAGAGCAGTCATCAAATTGTTCAGTGATGAATAATGAGATTTCAGCCCCTGGAGTGATGAATCTTTCTATACCAGCTACAGTCTCGGGTTTTAAGGCTTCACAGTCTTCAATACCAGATCTGCAGGTGCTAGGAACTGAGACCATCAAGCCTGAGTCCTTACCTCCACCTTATATCAGTGATAAAGGAAGTAACAGTCCCATTATCTCAGAGGATATTCACAGTAACACTGGAAACAACATCGTGCCAACCCTTTTTGAAATTGCTTCAAAAGCATTAACCATCCATCAAGTACTTGAGCATCAAAAGACTATTAGGTCTGAGATAAAAACCTCTCAGAAGGAATGTTCAGGAACCAAGGCAACACATCATCCTGTTAAGACACTGGATTCGAGGGAAAGTGAATATGAAAATAGCTCTAGGTTACAGGAAAAGTTGCTGGAAATGGAGGGAACAATAATAGTCACCCCGTCAGCCTCACCGGACTTTGATAAACGTGGAAAACATTCCCTTGTTGTGAACATCAACGGAGTACCACAATATCGAAATGCACCGCCTGTGAAAATCCAATTGTTGCCTAATATGAATTCTTCGATGACTGAAACTCCCTTGAATGCCTCGATAATCGAGGAAATCATGCAAAACTTAGATGCTGGAGTGATTGAGCAAGTAGATTATGGAATTGATCCGTTCAATAATAATGTGTTTCAAAATGACGATGTCTGTCCTTTCAATTCTCCTGGGAACATGCATCCTGCTCAGCAAATACCAGAAATAATAGAGCCAGTGGAGATTGATTCAGCCACAGCAAATGATCCAAAGCAACTCGATAATTGGATAAAAAACGTGAAAGTTGTCAACTTTTCCAAGATCAAAATACTTTCTGAGAAAGGAAAATCTACAAACGTCAAGCGTCAGTTGCAATTCTCGAATGAGGATCCGAAGAAAATAACTGAATCTTCCAGTGATGACGATAATGAATTAGGAAACCCTGTACTCCATTCCACCATGAATGAATCGAAAATACCACCGGACTTAAACGGTAATATTGAGGGCCACAGAACAGTAACTGAGAATGATGATGATACTCCTTTGAATGAATCGGATGAATCTAAGGATGATGATGATGAAAATTATGTACCAGAGGAGGAGGACTCATTTGAGGAAAATGAGGATATAGATCTAGGTTTAGATGAGGAAGATGTTGTTGAAAGCAGGGGGGTAAGGAAGCCACCTGTGGCTCGTGAATCACTCAATATCACTTTGGGGGATAATCCACCAATTTCTGCCCCAGATGACAGAGAACTGCATGTGGACACAGCTGCTTCAACCACGAAAAAACATTTTTGTGTTTACTGCCAGAAAATGCAGTCAAAACTAGCCAGACACTTGGAATTAGTTCATAGTGAAGAGGAGGATGTCAAAAAATTTTTGCACCTACCCCCAAGGAACAAAGAGAGGCAGCAAATCATTGGTGCGATTCGAAAGAATGGAGACTATTTGTTCAACACTGACAGGAGATATAACACTGGAAAATTGATCGTCTGCAGACGACCAAATGAACGAATGAGGAAAACTGCTGAGGATTTCATGACATGTGGAAGTTGTAGAGGGCAATATGCTAAGAGTGATCTTCGTCATCATTTCCGTCGGTGCACTAAGCGCGATGGAAAACGTGAACGAGTAGCCACCGTGAAAGGGAAGAAAATTGCTGCTCGCGTGCACGTGAGGGCAAGTCATGATGTGAGGTCGTTCATTTTTCCTTATTTGCGTGAGGACGAGGTAGTTCGTTGCATTAGGTATGATGAATTACTCACAATTTATGCCAATAAACAATGTCAGAAGTATGGCACCCATCAGCATCTGTACCAAATGATTAGAGCCAAACTCCGTCTTCTTGGTCGATTTTTATTGGCAATGAAGGCGAAAGACAATCGTATATCACAATTTGCTGATATATTCAATCCTCGTTTCTACGATACCGCCATAGAGGCTGTTCAAGTGGTCGCAGGGTATGACCCAGAGAGAAGAATTTTCAAAACTCCAGCAGTTGCCTCGAATTTGGGTACATTACTGAAGCATGTGGGCGATTCATGGAGATCTGAGTGCATTAAGACGGAGCATGTAGATCAGCAACGACGAGTCGAAGACTTTCTCAAGTTATTGTCTGAGGATTTTGGAACCAGCATAAACAGAGTGGTTACAGAGACACAGACACAAAATAATCGTAGGAAAGAAATCATTTTGCCAAGTACTGAAGATATCAAAAAATTACATAATTTGATAAAAAATGAACGATGCGAGGCTTTTTCCAAGCTCCAGGAAGGATTTTCATATGATGCATGGAATCAATTGGGTAAAATGACATTATTATCCCTCCAACTCTTTAATCGTCGCCGACCAGGTGAAATTGAGCGACTGTTCTTGGAAGACTTTCGTAGCTATCGAAGCCTGGATCATTCAGCAAACAAAGAGGCATATAATGCTTTAAGTGAAGAGGGGAAAAAACTAGCAAGGAAATATGTCAGGTTTGAAATCAGAGGAAAGCTCGGTCGAGGCGTTCCGGTTTTAGTGGATAATGAGGTATTGGAGTGCTTGAATCTCATCATTACCCATAGAGAACAGGCAGGTGTGCCACCAGAAAATTTGTATCTGTTTGGCTTGCCATCCAGTGACAAAGATCGTTTACGTTATCATAGGGCCTGCAATCTTATGAGGGAGTATTCGACAAAATGTGGAGCTGACATTCCTAACACCTTACGTGGTACACAGCTGAGGAAACACATTGCCACCAGATGTATCAACCTCAATCTGACAGCAGGTCAGGTGACAGATCTCGCTAATTTCATGGGCCACCATGAAAATATTCACAAGAAAATCTATCGCCAACCCGTGTTGGAAACAGATATCGTAAAGATCTCCAAGATCCTCAATACTGCCCAAGGGTTTGGTGAATCTGATGATTCAGAGGACGATGGCATCAGTGTTCCAAGCATGTCAAGACTGAGTTCCTTGCGTGCTGATTTCAATGATGAACCCAGTACTTCCAGTAAAAGTTTCGCCCGTAAATCCGATCAATCCTTTGGACACTCGACACTTAATCCTACGACACCAAGACGTTGGGGTGAGACGGAACGTGATACTGTATTATCCACTTTTAAGAAAAAGTTGGCTGCAGGGAGATTCCCATCAGGAGCGGAAATGCAGAAACTTATTGATTCAAGTCCCTGTTTGAAAGGACGTACGGTGCCACAGTTGAGGTCATGGTTACATACTCAGAAAAAGAAAATATGTTAAGAGTTGCTATTCATGTTATTGATGAATCTGTCACCAGTTCCTGTTATTTCAGTTTCCCAGCTCTATTCTACGTTTAATTACTTTTGATATTAATTAATATTAATAATCGTTACTTGCACTTCAAATAATTTCTTCTTCACTTCTTCTCATCGTACCAAATGATATTTTTATTGAAAAAAATACTCGTTTAAGCTTAGATGAAGAAGAAATGATTTGATATTTCATAATTTACCATTATTTTCTTCATATTTTTCTCTCCATACTGGTATGGAAACATGATTAATCGTTCCATGTTTACTCATCATTCTCTGTGAATGTATATCGAGATTTTTTTTGAGTTACATTACAAAATACTTCAATTTTATTCAAAATTTACGCTCAGAGGAAATAAATCTATGTTGTGTTCAATAAAAAAGAAGAAAAATTGAATGATAATTATGAGGTTGACATTGATTTCTCCCTGATTCACCCATTTCACCCACTTTCCTTTATTTTTCTATCCTGTTCATTCTTATGTAGCCTTTTCGGCAGTGAGAATCTAGTGCACATATCTGAGGGAATAATTGTCTCCACTAGTCATTGAATATTGTTGATCATGGGCATTCAAGAAGGTATTCTTATAAGATCCCAGGGAAATATCCTTGGCTTTGAGTACACATGGGCTCACGTGCACTTCCACATGAGTTGTACTACTCTTTTGAATGACATGAAGCTATGAAAAATGATAACAATGCATTTTTTGTTTCAATTAACCTGTATTGAAGATTTGCATTCTTTTGATATCCTCCTTACCGCTGATTTATTTAAAAAAATATATATATATTATGATTCAGTAGAAAATAAATTCTCATGAATATGTCTATAGAAGGGTCGTTGAGGGGACAGCGTATTTACCATATGTGTGTTACGAGGACATGACGTTTACCAAACGTATCTTATAGGGACTTCTGTAGAATGGTGATTACAGGGACTCGCACTTACAATGTGCAGATGCAATTGCATAAAAATTATCATGAAGAATTGGTGAGCCCTTTATTGATCTCGAATGAGTCTGAGGGCAATAGAAATATTCAATTCAATTTAAATGATTTTCCTACGTCACTATCCATTTTTCAATATTCAAATGATAAAAATTATCCCAATGCTGTCTTTCTCGGTTCCATTGTACGGATTGATTTGATTCAAAATCAATGGAATGAGATAGCGAGAAGGCACCTCGATTGCGAGGAAATTATTATAGAATGGAGGGGGTGGACTTTCATAGTGTTCCTCATCGTTACACCTTTGAAAAAAAAATTAATTATTCTCCGCAATTAGTACAAAAAAGTGTCTATAGAAGGGTCGTTATAGGGACAATGAATTTGCGATATGTATGTTATGAGGACATGACGTTTACCAAACGTATCTTATGGGGACTTCTGTAGAATGTTGATTACAGGGACTTGCATTTTTAGTGTGCAGTTCCAGCTGCATAACAATTATCATGGAAAATTGGTGAGCCTTCATTGATTCCAATGAGTCTTAGGGCAATATAATTATTAAATTCAGTGGAAATCATTTTCTGACTTCGCTATACATTTTTCAATTTCTCATCTATAAAAATTATCCCAATGCTGTATTTCTCGGTTCGGTTGAACGGATTGATTCGGTTCAAAATCAATGGTGGAAAAATGCGAGTGGACAACTCCATTGCGAGGGGATTATTATATAATGAAGGGGGTTAATTTTTATCGTGTTCCTCATCGTCACTCCTTTAAAAAAAAAAATTAATTATTCTCCGCAATTAGTACAAAAAAGTGTCTATAGAAGGGTCGTTATAGGGACAATGAATTTGCGATATGTATGTTATGAGGACATGACGTTTACCAAACGTATCTTATGGGGACTTCTGTAGAATGGTGATTACAGGGACTTGCATTTTTAGTGTGCAGTTCCAGCTGCATAAAAATTATCATGGAAAATTAGTGAGCCCTTCATTGTTTCCAATGAGTCTTAAGGCAATATAATTATTAAATTTAGTTGAAATCATTTTCCTACTTCACTATTCATTTTTCAATATTCAAGTGATCAAAATTATCCCAATGCTGTATTTCTCGGTTCGGTTGAACGGATTGTTTCGATTTAAAATCAATGGTGGAAAAATGCGAGTGGACACCTCCATCGCGAGGGAATTATTATATAATGAAGGGGGTTAATTTTTATCGTGTTCCTCATCGTCACTCCTTTTAAAAAAAAAAGTTAATTATTCTCCGCTATTAGTACAAAAAAGTGTCTATAGAAGGGTCGTTATAGGGACAATGAATTTGCGATATGTATGTTATGAGGACATGACGTTTACCAAACGTATCTTATGGGGACTTCTATAGAATGGTGATTACAGGGACTTCAAGATCAATGGCATCAAATAGCGAGAGGACACCTCGATTGCGACGAAATTATTATATAATTGAGGGGGTGGACTTTCATGGTGTCCGTCATCATCTCTCCATTGAGAAAAAAAATTAATTATTCTCCTCGATTAGTAGAAAAAAGTGTCTATAAAAGGGTCGATATAGGGACAATGAATTTGCGATATGTATGTTATGAGGACATGACGTTTACCAAACGTATCTTATGGGGACTTCTGTAGAATGGTGATTACAGGGACTTGCATTTTTAGTGTGCAGTTCCAGCTGCATAAAAATTATTATGGAAATTTAGTGAGCCTTTCATTGTTTCCAATGAGTCTTAAGGCAATAGAATTATTAAATTTAGTTGAAATTATTTTCCTACTTCACTATTCATTTTTCAATATTCAAGTGATTAAAATTATCCCAATGCTGTATTTCTCGGTTCGGTTGAACGGATTGTTTCGATTTAAAATCAATGGTGGAAAAATTCGAGTGGACACCTCCATCGCGAGGGAATTATTATATAATGAAGGGGGTAAATTTTTATAGTGTTCCTCATCGTCACACCTTTGAAAAAAAAAATTAATTATTCTCCTCGATTAGTACAAAAAAGTGTCTATAGAAGGGTCGTTATAGGGACAATGAATTTGCGATATGTATGTTATGAGGACATGACGTTTACCAAACGTATCTTATGGGGACTTCTGTAGAATGGTGATTACAGGGACTTCAAGATCAATGGCATTAAATAGCGAGAGGACACCTCGATTGCGAAGAAATTATTATATAATAGAGGGGGTGGACTTTCATGGTGTCCGTCATCATCTCTCCATTGAGAAAAAAAAATTAATTATTCTCCTCGATTAGTAGAAAAAAGTGTCTATAAAAGGGTCGTTATAGGGACAATGAATTTGCGATATGTATGTTATGAGGACATGACGTTTACCAAACGTATCTTATGGGGACTTCTGTAGAATGGTGATTACAGGGACTTGCATTTTTAGTGTGCAGTTCCAGCTGCATAAAAATTATTATGGAAAATTAGTGAGCCCTTCATTGTTTCCAATGAGTCTTAAGGCAATATAATTATTAAATTTAGTTGAAATTATTTTCCTACTTCACTATTCATTTTTCAATATTCAAGTGATTAAAATTATCCCAATGCTGTATTTCTCGGTTCGGTTGAACGGATTGTTTCGATTTAAAATCAATGATGGAAAAATGCGAGTGGACACCTCCATCGCGAGGGAATTATTATATAATGAAGGGGGTAAATTTTTATAGTGTTCCTCATCGTCACACCTTTGAAAAAAAAATTAATTATTCTCCGCAATTAGTGCAAAAAAGTGTCTATAGAAGGGTCATTATAGGGACAATGAATTTGTGATATGTATGTTATGAGGACATGACGTTTACCAAACGTATCTTATGGGGACTTCTGTAGAATGGTGATTACAGGGACTTCAAGATCAATGGCATTAAATAGCGAGAGGACACCTCGATTGCGAAGAAATTATTATATAATGGAGGGGGTGGACTTTCATGGTGTCCGTCATCATCTCTCCATTGAGAAAAAAAATTAATTATTCTCCTCGATTAGTAGAAAAAAGTGTCTATAAAAGGGTCGATATAGGGACAATGAATTTGCGATATGTATGTTATGAGGACATGACGTTTACCAAACGTATCTTATGGGGACTTCTGTAGAATGGTGATTACAGGGACTTGCATTTTTAGTGTGCAGTTCCAGCTGCATAAAAATTATTATGGAAAATTAGTGAGCCCTTCATTGTTTCCAATGAGTCTTAAGGCAATATAATTATTAAATTTAGTTGAAATCATTTTCCTACTTCACTATTCATTTTTCAATATTCAAGTGATCAAAATTATCCCAATGCTGTATTTCTCGGTTCGGTTGAACGGATTGATTCGATTTAAAATCAATGATGGAAAAATGCGAAAGGACACCTCCATCGCAAGGGAATTATTATGTAATAAAGGGGGTAAATTTTTATGACTTATATTACATCACAATTACAGTAAGAATCCTCTAACTCTTCCTAAATATTTCGGCCCCCATCGCTGTTCAAAAAGTATACATATGACAGACATGGCTTCATATAAACCATTCGATGGACGAACGTATAAGTCCTCAAAGTCATCGTTGAATAGATATTAGATTCTATATAATGTCCCGATAGAAGTCGTTTAATGGATGTACATAGAAGTCCCTATAATAAACAATACTTATTTGTCCTCAAACCATACTTTCGGTAGGATATTGGATTAAAAGTGCCCGAAAGAGGTAAAAAACCCAGTGATAGTAACTTTTTACAGTATATATGGACTAAATATATTGTTTAAACTATCTTATATATAGGTTATGTTTTGCGACCTCAAAGTCACCAATAGACAAACATATATACAGGGTGACCCAGTTAAAACAGCGCACCTGAATAACTTTTGAAAAAAGGGTTGAATGGAAAAATGTTTCATATAAAAGTTGTAGGGTTCCGAAGGGGACATCCGATGTAAGCTGTACTTTGAGCTCGCAAGCGTGAGCTTGCAAGCTCAAAGTACAGCTTACATCGGATGTCCCCCTCGGAACCCTACAACTTTCATATGAAACATTTTTCCATTCAACCCTTTTTTCAAAAGTTATTCAGGTGCGCTGTTTTAACTGGGTCACCCTGTATATATATAATATATATAATGTATAATGTATAATATATAATATATAATATAACATATAAGATATATATAGTATGGTATATATTATATATATATAATATATAATATATATTTATATATATATAAAATTTAATTAGATTCAATTAAATTCCTATCATAAGCTTAACTAAACTAAAATACGATAAGGATAAGTATTGGTATTTCATGAACATGATATGACTTGGCAAAATAGATCGGTGACAGAAAACGTTTCACTAATTTTTTTATAGAGGATTCCAATGAAGAAGAAAAATCAGGATGTCAAAATGGGTGAATTTGAGAATAAACTCCGTCCACACGATTCATAGTGTGTCAATTCTTCATTAGTCATGGATCTGTCACGGGCCACAACTGATACAACTTGTGCTGAAGCCAAGCGGGAACTTGAGGAGGCTTACGTGTCAGAGATTCTTCTGGACTCGAATTCCACTAGAGCATGTCCTGATTCGGTGATCCATGTTGAAAGCGCTAAGGCCAATGAATCACCCTTGGATTACATGGACCAAGCTACCACTACTCTACTGAATCCCTACGCAAAATCATGCCCTCAACGATTTGGAACTGGAAAGTATCGAATACTGCTTTCTGATCAGAAGGAATCCATTCAAGTTCTTGATGACTCCGAGTCACACGTCAAGAGTGGTGGATGTGATAGAAACTCCCGTCCATACGTTCAACAATGCAATAGTGGGACACTCATCGTCGACCCTTCACGTGCCACGAGCGATAAAACAAGCACTGGAGCTAGGGAGATTTCTAAACTGGGCGACGTGACAACAATCCCTCTGAATCTCTGTGTGCGAGAAAACCATAACTCGAAAAGGATTGTGCATAAGTCCGACAGCACTTTGGATCCAGTTGCTTCAACAAGCACCCAGATTATTTCCCCCATGCCTTCGTCCGAAAATACACTCGCTGTCGGCGAACAATGCATGCGTACTTTCGATTCAACCCGGCCTAAATTACGATTTCAAGTGGAAAATATTCTCTCTCATTCGATCACTCAACAGCTCCCTCCCTCTTCTACTTCCCAACGAACTAAAGATGGGATTCCCCTGGTACTGCATCGAAGTGACAGAGTTGACGTTCTGCCGGTAACTCAAAGTGCCGATGATGAGACTACTCATCCACCTTCCGAGAATAATGCCTGCACTCTTCAAAATCGAGCAACGCATTCTGAAGCCGCTGTCAATGAGCCAGGACCCTTCAGCAACGACAAAATGGTATTACTTCATAGACGTAACATCGTTGGTAGATCCGTTATACGTAATCATTTGTTTATATATAGGTTGAGTTAATGCCGGGCAGGGGTGTCAGCATTAATGAGTATCATCTCAATGTTCTCATTGAAGACTATGGCACGGATTCCTCTGCTTTGGCGCGCGAGCTTCTCGTGACCCTAGTTGGGCGGCCACAACTTCTGACAATGACTGCAACTGGTAAAGGAAGCGGCCGGAAACCGATTCCCCCGACTATTTTGAGTACCGTAGAAGGTTGGATATTGAATCTCTCACTCTCGATAGGAATTACCTCCCATTAACCTTGTATTATTCTCTACTATCTAGCCTATATCGTTCAACACACGAACGGGAAGGTATCACATCATCAGTTCATGCGACGAGTTAGTCAAATGTTGGATGGGTTCCGTCACCGGCAGTCACTTACTGGATTTCTGAAATGACTCATTATTCAATTGCTTTGATCAGTAGAAATCAGGGGCAAGAAAAATCATCAACGTTTCCCAGAATATAGAGGAGAGGAAAGCAAAATTCTATGGGACACATTCTTGATTCGTAAAAAAAATATTTTTGAATAAGTAAAATTGAGCATTTTTTTGAAATTTTTTGGATGAATCCAAACCCGATTGATGTATAAAATTAATTGTCTTTTAAAATACTAGATAGGTACGCGCGCTTCGCGCGCGTATGAATTGCAGGCTTCGATTCCGAAGCTTATGCTAAGGGTGTGTGTAAGATATTTAACTTTTCCAACATATATTGTTTTTTTTTTTTAACTAACATACCATTGCCTAATTCTGTTGTTTTTGAAAAAGTTTCACTTTTGCCGTAGACTTCTACGCTATCACTTTTATGATATGGAGAAAGGCTCCAACCAATGCCTTTTTCAGTGAAGTACTACCTTTGATTCTTTGTTTATATATATACATTATTTTTATTCAATATGAATATGAATAAATAAAAAGTTGAATTATCTACTTCCCCTTGAATGACGAGGAGTTACAATTAGTTATTCTTTTCTGTTCAACTATTCGTATAAAAAGGAATTTAATGTATTGAATATCATTTGAATTTCATAACAAGAGATTTTTAGATGAAATAAAATATGGGAATATACAATATAATATATATAATATATATAATATATATAATATATATATGATGTATAATGTATAATATATAAGATATAATATAACATATAAGATATATATAGTATGGTATATATTATATACATATAGATATTGTAACGTGGTATTTTTATTATCGACCGTTCAGCGAGTGGAATGTCTCCAGACGAGAAGTCAATCCAAGCGAGAGCGAGAGTCACCTGTAGTATATTTGTTTTTAAGACCCAATAATTAATTTTGTATGATTTTATTTTTTTTTGTTTGTATCGAGTCTGATCTTTCTGCTCACCAATCATCACGTTTCTGAGGACTGGACATCGAGGGAGATTAATTTGGAGTTGAATGAGAGTTATGGAATTTGAACGGTCCCGCAGGTGGTTGAGTGGAGAGAAAGTTGTGGATAGAGACCGATTGGCGGCGCTGGAGATCTCCGAGTCAAGAGTTTGGGACTCAGACAAACTCCTCCGACGGAATTGTGAGAGAAATTGGACTGTTGTCAGTGGTCCAGGAATTTGAGAAAAATGATGGGAAAGTCCTTGGAAGGATCTTTCATATAAATCTGATCGATTTATTTTTATTTTGTTGGTTGACGCTGCCTGATAAATTATGCAGACGTCATTTGAATTGATGGAAAGAATGTGAAAATCTCTGGTGAGATTTTTCCAGATAAATCTGATTGATTTATTTATTTTGTTGGTTGACGCTGCTTGATAAATTGTGCAGACGTCATTTGAATTATTTCCTGTCGGTTTCGGTTAGGTTTGATTTTACGGCCAATCGGAACAGAGGAGTTTGGGAGTGCGCCGACCAATGGGGGTCGTCGTTACAGAATTGCCATGCTGGCTGAAGCGTGCCGTTGTGCCGGCCGGTTACTTCTCGTTTGGAGACACGTGTGGATGGCTGAGATTTTTCTCGTTCCAGAGAAATTAATTGTGACCGTGAAAACTCATTAATTGAAGCCAATTATTTGTTTGAAAATTTCGGGGATCTGAAGATCTTATTAGTGGAAGCTGCTGGCTGACTTCTGGGACGGTGAGCAGTGGATTTTGGTGGAAATTGTGTTTTTTTTTTGTTGGTGAACGAGTGAGGAGTTGACCCGTTTAGCATTTGGCGACGCTTGGTCGATTGGCGTATCCTCACGGGACGCCATATTAGAGATAGAGAAAAAATAATTAAGGGAAACTCGTCCCTCGTTCAGCTGGGTCATTAATAATTTATAATTTCGATAATTATTTTTTTTTGATAAATAATTGATTTAATCTCGGTGTCTCACGAGATTTCTATTTCTATATTTTTTTGTGTTGATAAAAATTAATTCAGTAATTCTCTCGTTTGTCGAGTCTGTGGTGACTCTCGCTTTCTCGATTATGGTCGTGTGTTTGTTAGATTGAGTTTCGCGACAAATTACTAATTTATTATCATCTGATTATCAATTTTATATGGAAATTTTATGGGGGAAATTAATCATATTTTTCTTGTGTAATAATCTCGGGAATATTTGAGTGGCTGTAAATTATTGGAGTCATACATTATTTTTTTTCATCGTGAGCGTTGCCGGTGAGGTAGGGCGCGACAATTGTATCGGTCGCGCATTCTGTTTTCCGTTGTTGGGCCGTGTGTAGAATTTGTCGCTGCGTAACCTTCAGTTACGTGTCAGCGCTGGCCTCTCATGACTCACCCGCAGCGCGCACATTGTTATGAGGAGTTTTCTTCTCTCTCTATTTATTTTCCTTTTCTTTTGACTGTGTTGTACTTGATTTTAAATTGAAATTTTATTCTTCGGTGAACGATAAAGTCACACATATTATTATTATTTGACAGATTATAGAATTGATAAGAAAACTATTAGAGGGGGTGAATCTCAGAGATCATTGGATATTGATTGACGGATTATTATTTTTTTATTATTTTATTTACTTTTTCTCTTGTTTATGAAAATAAATTGAGTTATTCTACCCCTGAGGAACCGAGATATTTTCTTTCATTTATTTCGTTTATTGAGACCAGTTATAATTAAGAATTACAGGGACAGCATTACGAACCACGACGCCTCCGCGGTTGATCTGAGCTACCGGACCGCTGTTCTTTTGTCAAGGAGTATTGATTTTGTCTATCGAACGTTTTGACGTTCTGGCGCCCAAATTCTTTCGTTGTCGTGTTCTGCTTTTGGTCGCCGAGGGCTCCGTAATTCTGCCATTGCATCGGCACGAATTACGTCACAATATATATATATATATTCAAAAAGTTCAATTAGATTCAATTAAATTCCTATCATAAGATAAGCTTAACTAAACTATAATACGATAAGGATAAGTATTGGTATTTCATGAACATGACATGACTTGGCGAAATAGATCGGTGACAGAAAACGTTTCACTAATTTTTTTATAGAGGATTGGAATTTTATTATCTCTAGTTGATCCCCCATATTTTATTAACTATCCAATAATTTGAGTGTTTTCGAGGTGAAATATCGAAGAACTATTGAAGTTGGGGATTTCTGGACATTGACACATCACTGCTCGAGGAATTCCGAAGATCAGTCCAAATTTTTCGGAAATCCCACTTCAAGACATTTGCAAGCTCAATTCGAGCTTTCCGATGTCACTTTTGGCCATTGAAAAGTTGAATTCAGGCTTTTCAGCTCCCTGCAATTAATCTTCAGATAAATCTCAAACTGGGCTCTGGAAAGCTCAAAGTAAGCTTGTCAATGGCTTTAAAATTAGATTGTAAAGCTCGAATCAAGATTATTTAATTTTAGTGTATTCAGAGTATAATAAATTTACTATTTTTAATAATCAGAAACTTATCCACAAGATTTCGGATGAGTTTTCAAATTAAAATTGGTGCTAAAATTACGTTGACAGTTGGTACAATGATATCTATATGTTCTTGAGTGTATATGCATGTGAACAGTCAGAGCTGACTTTTGAGAAAACTTCTTATGACACTGTTGACATTCATATGGTTTTTCACCTGTGTGAACCCTGTTGTGAACACTCAATTTATGAGCAGTGAGGAATTTTTTTGTCACAAGCTGAGCACATAAAAGGTCTCTCGTCACTGTGAATTTTTATGTGTTTTCTCAAGAGTGCTGGGCTACCCCAATTCTTGCCACATTGATCACAATTCGATTTCTGAGTTTTGGGAATTTTGTTCGCTGGATGGACATCATTAACATGATTATACATGTGTCTTTTGAATGAAAAGGTTAATTCACAGAACGCACATTTGTGTGATTGCATATTCACAGTACTCTTTGGTGGGAAGCATCTCGTCATCTGTAGCGAGTTTAATATTCTCGCCTTCCTGCTGTTTCAAATTGTGAAAATTTTCAAATTTTATAATAATCAATTTTCACACAAAATTTTCGCATCAAAAATATTTTCGATTTCTCCATATTTATGACAAATATGGAAAAATCAGAGACTAAAATGATAATCGAGGCAAATGCAACGAGAGTTATGCAAATTACAAGGGAAGTTTCCTTGCGAAATGATAGAAACGAGCAAAAGAAAGTTTGCTTCCGGATGGAAGCAAATGTATATACTAACAATAGAAATATCCAATAGCATTTTTGTCCATAACCACGTAGTTTTTCATGTAACTAGTACACGGAGAGAAATTTCTGGTAGAAATGACCGTCCCATTAAAAAATTTATTAAAATTTAATTTTAGATAATAAAATTAAATTTATAATAATAACACCATCGCTCTGTTATGGAATTGAGAGAACAACCAGATGGCCCAGCATCAGAATCATTCGATGCAGCAACGCCACGACAGAATCCCTATAATAAAGAACCCACTGAGATGTTTATGGAGGCCGATATCTCCCTGGGAAAATTGAAAAACACGAAAGTGAAGAGTTTTCTCGAAAGACATACAAATTAGCCAGTTCCCGACCCGACAACATTGAGAAAGAGTTATGTTAAAGGCATCTGTCACGAAAAAATCGAAAAAATTCGTGCCGAACTTGGGGATAATCGCATTTGGCTTTCTGTTGGTGAAACAACTGATGCCGCAGGACGAAACATTGCAAATGCGATTATAGCACCTTTACACTCAGACCGAGCTGGAACTCCACGCCTCCTCCATTGTCACATACTGGAGAGAACAAATAATGAGACAATCATACAATTCGTGGATGATCCAGTTGAATTTCTCTCAGGTTTATTAAAGAATAATCCATCATTCATCATAAATATCGATAAATTTAATAAATTTAGATAAATGGGATAATGACAAAGGAAGATTGTAATTAATGTTAGATTGATTTCACTTTTGAATCCCAATAGAATGTACGTTACAATCTGATAACGATACAGGCTATCTTTTTAATTTCATAGATACATGAAATAAAATCACTGGTGACTATTCATTCCCTCGCATGTTTCGAGTAAAAAATAGTAACCGATTAGGGGAATAACCCTAGTTGAGATTTCGCAACTGATTGAGTCTGAGCTTATCTTTCATCAAATTCATGGTCTGCAATCTTTTCTGATATTCCAAATTCAAGATGAGCTGATTCTGCAAGTTGATTTTTGTCTCTAATAACACAATAGCCTGCTCTCGATTCTGATGTAGGAGTGTCATTAGATTGCCGGATGACTTGGGCATAGTTGGATCGTGTGTGATTGTCGCCATCATCGGTGTTGTCGTATTTCTCCATGATCCACGCTTCGCAGCTCTTACCTCCAAATCATTACTTCTAGTTTTTCTTTTCAGTGAATGCTCTCGAAATTCTATGAAAACGGTATCATTATTTCACATCTCATTTTGCCACCGGAATTATTTACCTGACGGCATTGAAGTTGCATCTTCACTATCGCTGGATGCCATAACGGCTTCAATTGGAAGTTTTGAATGATAGCTCGTGGATGGTAATGATGCCGCGTCAACATCGACAACTTCCAGGGGCCATTCCTCATTTTCAGAGAGTCCCGAACTCTCATACTCTGTTTCAGCGTTTTGGATTTCCTCAATAGATATTGTATTTGCGGGAACTACAGTACCATCTAGAATGATTTCATATTTATATTTATCTTCATATGGACAACAGTTTGATCAAATACAATGGAGGTTATGTGAATAGAAGAATTACTGATTTATTCCATAAAACAGTATGATCCTCTCAGTACAAATCAGCTTGATAGAATTTGAAGACAACTGTGCCCTTCATATCCTAATATTTCTGAATTTTCCAGGATTCAATGAGTAGGTTAATTTAATGTCTTACCCTCATTATAAATGTAATAAATCCTTTCCCCTCTTTCATTTTCCTCCATGAAAGCTCCACCCTCAGCGTTCAGAACAATTTTTATTTTTTCCATTCTGGTTTTTATTTTGTCTTACCACGAGTATGTTACCTTCTGAATTTAATGCTACCTAACGAATAGCAATGGAGGATTCAGAAGAATACGGGAAATCACGCGTCAGTGGTTTTCATGTGAACAATTACAGTTATCCATTGGAAAAAAACATAACCATCAGTGAAAACTCACTCGCATTTGGTTCTTGAGTCCTACACCCACCCACCCTGAAAATGTCAAGTGCCTGGGTGTACCCGCGAAGAGGTGATGAACTCTTATGATGACTGAAAATACCTATATATAAAAGAAAAAAGGAAGTTTACCGCTAGTGAAAGTTCAGTTTCATTGGGTGCCAAGGGCCCCCCTCCACCCACCTTGAAAATTCCAAGTGCCTGGGTACACCGTGGAGGAATGTAGGATCATACACAGACAGACAGACAAGCAGACAGGCAGACAGACAGACGGACATGCAGACCGATGGACGGCTAGGCAGACGGACAGGCAGACAGACGGACAAGCAGACAGGCGGACAGACAGACAGACGGACAGACAGGCGGACGGACGGACAGACAGAGAGACAGACGGGCGGACGGGTAGACAGGTGGACAGACGGACAGACCGAGAGACAGACTGACGAACAGACAGGCAGACAGACGGATGGGCAGGCAGACAGGTAGGCGGACGAACAGCCAGGCAGACAGCCCGAGTGGAAAATCTCGGTCAGAGGCGTTACATGCCTGATCAGGTACCTGAGTAAGGTCCTGATCAGTGACTGAGCATAGCCTGACCACAATTTCCACTCGGGTGTGAGGTTGATTGAGAGAGGGAATTCACAAGTGTCCTGGTAGCTCAGATGGTAAGAGCACCCGGCGCGATGCTGGGAGGTCCCGGGTTCGATACCCGGCTAGGAACAGTTGAATTTTTTCTCTCAAAAATTTTAATTTATAATATTTGCCTAAGGTGGAGGCGGTGAAACCCGAGTGGAAAATCTCGGTCAGAGGCGTTACATGCCTGATCAGGTACCTGAGTAAGGTCCTGATCAGTGACTGAGCATAGCCTGACCACAATTTCCACTCGGGAGGCAGAAGTACGCGCAGACAGACATACCCACAGACGGAAGTACGCGCAGACGGACGGATACACAGATGGATGTACACACAGACAGACATATACACAGACGGACATGCACACAGACAGACGTCTACACAGCCAGACAGACAGGCATATTCACAATAAATTAAAGCAATAAATTAAAATCACACACACACACTCACTCGAGAAATTCTTCAAGGTCTACTATTTTGATCTGTGGTAGGGTAAGGATATTGAGGAGGTCATTGAATATTGTGAAAATGATTACTTAACCCTCTAACCTGACTATCGTATTGAATCATAAAAAACATTGAAATTGAAGAAGCAGAATATCAACAAAATATTTAATGCGTTTGGAGAAAACTCCATAAAAAACATGGGATGAAACTTGATATCCATAACTGTACAGCAACAATATATAAATGGAGAAGTCAGATACAATAAAAATAGATATGATATGAAAAATATGATATTAAAAATCGTAACAATAGGGACAATTAACACACGGAAAAAAAATCCCTGAATCTGGCATATTATATGCCTGATTTGGGCATAAATAATATTCCCAAATCAGGTGTTTTATATGCCTGATTCAGGAATTTTTTTTCCGTGCATCCTTCGGTACTCTAAAACTTTAAAAACTTAATTTTTTTCTTCTTTCAAGTAAAACAAGCCACAATAACATGAGCTCGTAAATTCTTGAACAAGAAACTGCGTCGATCTCGACCTGAGAACAGGGATGGCCACCAATACTAGTTTTCTATAATATTATCGATTTAATTACTGATTATTGATGTATCCAAATAATCATACTACTTCAAATAATCTTCGATTGTTCATTGACTACTGGCAGTCAAAAACTTTTTGATTATTCCACTAATCGATAATCGGGTTGAGAATAATTTCAGTTATTCCGTTAACCAGTAATCAAAGCCAAACCCGTTTGATTATTCGATTAACGAATAATCTGAGTAAAGAGTTATCAGATTATCTACTTAATCAATCATGGGGATGGACAATTGCATGCTACTACGCAAATGAGCAATTTGATTCGTTATTCTTTCTCATAATATATTGATCAATAATCAGATTGGAAACATCATTGATGAGTCAATTATTCAGTCAAAGGAGTTCTCAATTTTTTACGATTAAATTAATCACTAATTGAAATTGAAGATTTGCCGATTATACAACCAATCAGTAACCTAAGCCGATTAGTTTTTCAATAACTCAATTCGCCAGGAACGAGCGTTCAATACGGCCGATTAACCACTTCGTAAATTATTAGATTTGCGACACTCAACATAAATGAATTAATCAATTCCTGGGGCTAAAAGTTAACAATCATCGGATTATTCCGTAATTGATCCTAGAATTTATGAAATTGACAATAAAAGAAAAAAAAAAAAAAAAATTATGGAATTCTTCTAGTAATCAGCAATCATGCTGAGAATATTCGCGATAACTGGATCACTCGTCAATGAGAATTTATAATTTTTTTATTTCTCTAATAATTCATAACAAAAAATATAAATTTTCGAATTATTCAACTAATCAGCAGTCAGTTTAGAAGATGAATTGACTAATCGACTCAATCATCAATGAGAGCTGATTAATTTTCAATTGCTAGATAAATTTATAATTTAATCCGATGACTTATTCATTATGACCGGTAGTGAAAAATTGCAGATTATCCAATTCAATAGTAATAGTAATTCAATAGTAATTGTGTCAGAAGATTTGTCAAAACATCATCATCATGGAATCCATTTATCCAATACCACGTAGATTACAATAGCTCATCCGCGCAACGCTGTAACTGGATCTCGTCTCTTTCGTGGAGAAGCTGTATTTATGATGAACTATTGCTGCTCATGGGTATCAGAAAAATGCATTCACAATTTTCAGGGTGAAAGTAAGAGTATTAACGCTAACAATTACCAATGTGATGCCTTCTTTCATCCCATTAGATAGATTTATCAATCGATTAATGAAGTTCAAGTTTTATTTGTAACGGTCAGTATTGTACAGAGAAGAATCATTACGTTGAATGGTGGTTATCAATCCAATATGGTTATTATGGGTGGAGGGGGGGGGGGGGGGAGTAAAGTGTTTTTCTTCGTATGAAGTGCGTCAAATTCAAGGTCGTATGTATAGTCAATTTCGATTCTTTTTGGGTGTATTGACATATCGTTTATTATTAATTAAAATCACAATTGTTTCAGTACCATGAGAAAGTAAATGCGAATATTTGTGTGAATAGATGAGTAAATTTAATCTTTGCATCGAATAATTTGACGAAGTAAACATTCCTAATTATTATTAATTTGTGACTCATAAACAATCATGACCAGCAAAAATATTAATTATAACAAAAATCATTGACTATTAAATAATGGAATCACCAAAATATTTGATGATCGTAAATTTTGATTTTTATTTTTCTGCATTTATGTTCATTTGACATTTCTGAACATTTTTCAATGTAGATGTGGCTCTGTGAGATACAATATAGAAAAATACAAACTCTGAATTCCTACAGCTTGAATAAAGTCGAGAATAAATCTATTGTTTTAAGTCACTGAAGACAGACACTAAGTAATTGAAAATGATAATTAATCATTTTCGGAAGATCACGTCTTGACATTCGAATTTCCTTTGTAACAAGTTACAAGTGTGATGAACTAGAAACTGTAGAGAAAATAATTAGAAACCATTGCACTTGCAAATAAATTCACCATTATATAGATTATAGCAGATTTCCCACAGCTTTTGAACAAATGGATCAATCATTTTTTTTTCCTTTTTTTACTTGGGGAGTTTTCAAAACAGCATTTGCTTTACATAGCACTCGTTTTTCAAAATTTGCATCAGTCAAACGATTGAATTTGGCGATGTCAAACTACGTGGCAAAGCTAAACATCCTCTCTACTGAAGCTGAGGAGGGAAGCAGGGTGTTGAACTTGAGGAAAATTGCCTTCACTGTAGGATAAGCATGGAGAATAGCTAACATATTTTTCGATTCTCTGCAGAATTGTTTGAACTTATTTTCACTTGCTACAATACTCAAATTATTTTCAATAACTGCTGCACCTACTTCCGGTGGCCCAAAATTGAAATCATCATCTACTTCCATCGAAATCTTTTTGGCTTGTGAATCTTGTGGCTCGTGACAGGAGATAATAGCACTCTTTATCGCAGTCATTACATTGCTCTGAGCCTTTTCATCCAAACATTGGAGCCATCTCAATTTGAACCTTGGATGACTAGCAGCTGCCACAGCTGCTCTAGTTCCTTCTTCGACGACATTGAAATAATTTTCAAATCTGCAATTACAAGAAAACTATAAGTAGATGCATATAAGAAAGATACTGTCTCATCCAGCCCCCAATATTATCTACGCTCTATTCGCTGAAAAATAAATCCATCACCCTCCAAACGATTCCTGGAAAAAATGAATCCCTGCGTTTCATACAAGTTATCTGCTCGAGTCTTACAAATCGCCAATTATCATTTTCTCTGTTGACTACCATCTTCAACCCATCGACAAATTTACGTTTGGATTGAATTGGATCCAATGGACACATATTTCTCAAATACAATCGAAATTTTCGAAGTACTCTGATTTCAGACTCTCAATCACATGAGAACTCGATTTGTCACGTTTCACCGCTTTATTATTGAATTTACTCATGATGTACTCGCTGGTGTTTTTTACCTCTTCTCCAAACTTGATGATAGTATTGTAAGCAATGGCTCACAGTAGAGAAAATCCAACGCCTTCAATTCTCTCAAGTTATTCCTTGCCGAGATCAGGGTCGGTAGCAAGTAACCATAGCCAACTGTTAAATCACCCTGAAGCCGATCGAGAGCTTGTGCGATAGGCTCTGTGCATTTGTTGTATTCTGCAAGAAAACTTCAAACAGAAAATGGGTATGTTAGCATGTAATGTTCATCATTCGTTCTTTACGTTATTTTATGAAAAATTATGACTCACATAAAATCACTCTCCATCAACGAATCAGTGACGTCTAGTTTTTCAAGTAAACCTAGAATTTTTTCCTTCCAATCAACTAGCTGTTTGAGTGCATCGAATAACGAGTTCCACCTCGTTACGACCGGGCGCTTCAAAGCTTGTCCTAAAAATGTTACAATGATCTCATATTTTTTCGGAGATCTAGCTAAATTCCAGAGCCTATTGCATTTTCCAATGACGTCATCGTACATCAATTTGAGACCCTTAATAGATTTGATGCCACGGGCTACATCAGCAGATGCTATTAAGTGCAGGAGGTGATCAGCGTATAGTTGATGCACTGGGAGTAGTCGTGATGACAAGTCAGCCAGTGAAATGGTCTCAAAAGGTTCTTGCTCTGTCATTTCTTCTTCCTCCCATTCCTCGACATAATCTGAAGAATTTGAATAATTGTTAGCTATATGATCGAAGTTTAAAGTACGTAATGCTTATGATTCATCCCAGATCCATCCCAGAAGCGATATTTAATTGATATCCCAAATAATTTCAATACTTTACACATTTGTGAAAAATTATTTAGTAATTCTACAATTTTTTTGAGTTTTTGACATTTTCAATTCGAGAACTTTTATTGACAATAGGAGTGATTCTATTCAATTGCAGATGATAATATGACCATGTCTAAATTCCCCATTGCGTGGGTCACGCGGTGAACGTAACGGGGTAAATTTCACGTGTTTGCAGCAACAGAGTGAGTCACGCTGCGGGTATGGGGGTTGGCACTGCATGTGGCATGCGAAGGTTATGAGGATTGTCACCACATCGAAAAAATATCAAAGGACGACACATCTGATTTTCATTTGACATATATTTTGCATTTTGACACGTGATCTAGCTTTTTCCATATTAAAACGTGTTACCGATTTCTGGAAAGGTCCTACATACCCCTCTAGGACCCTCTGATGAAATTCCAGTTGGAAAAATGATCACAAAAACCTTTTGATACCTCAAACAAACATATCAGTAGACAGCTCATCGAATTTCTCGCGTCACGTAATTTCTTATTTTGGATGTCGGCACTTGACCTCACTTTTGCTATAGTCAAACGTGATCCCGGGTTCTATAAAAATTCTAAATACTTCTCGTCGAGAAATGGGTGGCAAGACCCTTTTTACACATGGAGAAAAATATTAAACGACGACTGATCTAATTTCTCGTGTCGCATATTTTCTTATTTTGCATTTTGACACTTGACCCCACTTTTTCCGTAGTAAAACGCGTTTCCGATTTCTGTAAAGATTCTAAATATCTCTGTAGGACTCTCTTATGAAATTTCACTCATAAAATTGCCAGTAGAACTCTTTTCACACATTGAAAAAAAAAATGATGGTATCTGAATCGGGTGGATCGCGTATCACACGCAGTACGACCCCTCATATCCACCGTTTGACTTTCTCTGTGGCTGCAATCACGTGGACTTCACTGCGTGGATTTTATCGCGTGAAGTTGACCGCGTGACTCACGCAATGCGAGTGTTAGACACGGCCTCATAATATTATCAATAGCCTAACATAGAGGACAAGTAGTATTTGGTTGCGATTCAGAAAAATCTCCAATATCCAGACTCTGATTTTCCCGACACTTGATGAAAAATAATAATTCAAAAGATTTTGTACAAAAATATTCTTTGAGCGTATCTTCCTTCATTACGGATTCTCGAACAAAAATTAATAGCATAATTATCTGGGACAGCCATCGTCTCTAGCTTCTGTTTTGGTATGAAATTGTTCACGTAACATTATTTCAAGAGATGAAAATGTTTCATATTCTGACTAATAATGAAAAATTTGACGTTTCAACTAACCTTCGTAGAATAAACGCTCATCAAAATTAACGCCGAATTCTTTGAAGGCTTTTGTGAAGTTCGAGGCGTTGTCAGTTACAGTACCTACGAGTTTCTCTTGATTGATTTCATTTTGAGAGTGAATGTCATTTAAAAGACTGGCGATTCGATCATGAGTATGCGATTCTGGGAAGCGTCTACATGCAAGGGCATATGAAGTTCTCTGTAAAGTTTTTTGATCCAGCTAAAAAATTAAACAAATCCCAATATGATAGGAATTCTTAGCTCTTTTCATAGTGAAATCATATAAGAAAGACAAAAAAATATATAAATATACATCGAGAAAAGTGGGTCAATGGTTATAAATCACTATATGAATGATTATTATAAGATAATTCGAAAGAAAATGGTTCTATGATAAGAAAAATGATACATTTTCGGATGAAAAATAGTCTTTCCCGAACGGGAAGAAGAAGTTTTTCATTCGTTAGTGTATCGGACTGCTCGGAAGGAACTTGATTTCAATCGCATTCAGTTCACATTATATGCTATAACTAATGAATATGAAAAAATGAATCATAAAGAAACGACGATGACGACTTGTCCAAACATCCGCGGTGGTACAGACGTAACGAGCATTTGCAATTTCTTCTCTAATCTCCAACATCTTTTTTTTATACATAGCATTAGTGCGACGTTTGTACGTTGTGCAACCCAACAGCCGTAGCTTCTTCCCATTTGTACTTTTGATATTCAAATCTAGAATAAATATTCATAGCCTTTACTTCTATATTTCTTTGAAAATCGTCTAGATTCAGAAGAGAAAGCTTTGAACTCGGTAGACATTCTCCTATCAAAATATCTGAATTAAAAAAAAAAAATCTCAGAGAATTAGAATTTGAGAACATCATCCTCATTGATATATGCTATGATAGATCTGCAAAAATGGAGAGGAAATGTCCAGCATCTCTCGTACTTCAAATTCTGAATCTATCAACTCATCCTTTGCTCAATCAATTAGCTACTAACACCTAATGTCTCATAACACACTGGTTTCATGGAATTTAGTCCGTTCGAGAAAAATGAATTTAAAAATGTGAGAACAATATTCATATTGTGGTATGAAACTGCCAACAAGCCCTAACTCGGAATTTGAGAAATATCCACTAAAGCAAATGGTTTTTTCAATAGGAAATTTTCACTAGTTTCTCCTCACATAGGAAACATTCCCGAGAATTTTTCCAACATGGCAAACGGAGTGTCTCTCATTTCCCTCTACACTCTCAGAATTCCTACACCAGCCGATTCTCATGCACAGAACTATTATGGAAAGTAAAATGGCGGAGAATTACATTAAAATAAATCATTGTAATTGTAAGGTATATATCGGCCTTACGGTCATAAATAGAAAATCAACCAATTGTTGAGGAATTCTTGTCATTAAAATAAATACCTTCAAAAATCTTCTTAAATGCTGGGGCTTCCACGATATTGAAGGGCACGAAAGTTTCCAGAATGAGGTTACACACATTATCATCCAGCTAGGCTTGATCAAAGTTGCAAGTAACTCTCTGTTCTTTACGCTCAGCATCGTCATTGAGTCATGGTTTTTTTTGCTCACAATAAGCCTGGAATTCAGCAAGTCTCTTCCCGTGTTTACTCTGAGAATATTTAATTATCACAGATACTGTTAGTGATTGACTCTAAGGTAGGAAATTGATTGAACCAAATGTTTTTCACTCATATCATTTACATTTCCTCTTTTTATAGCAATCAATACCCATAGTTGGTTGGTAAGAAATAAAGTGAGTAACACCTTTTATTGGGGATTGAATTTTTGATAAATCTATTCAATTCTAGGGAAGAATCCTTTATTAAGAGATAGATTATGATCAACCGAAATGGCTTATACAAGTAACACTAGGTTGGTCGCGCTAAACTCCCGAAAGTCGTTGGTCGTGCCGTGAGCATTTCCCCGCATCAAGAAAAGTGTTATGAAAATTCATCGGAGAAATATGAAAAAATTTGACAATGTATTTCACGGTGGAATTAATGAAATATAATGAAAATTTCCGTTATCGACATCATAGTTAATTATTTACTCTATATTTGAAATTTGAGCAGTTTTTTAAAGAATTCAGCGCTCTGTGGCTCCGTAACATGGGCAGACCCCTGGAGTTTCAACACAAATCTTTCAATATTTCATAATTACAAATATTTTTAATTAAAGTCTTTGTAGATGAAATTTCTATACACTTCAAGATGAGATATCGAATTTTTTCAGATTTTTTCGACGCATTTACTTTATTCTATAACGGAAAATGAAAAAAGTGCGGGAAAATGACCATAGCGTGGCCAACCTAGTGTTAAAAATTCCTTCGTGATGATGATTATCTCAATGATTTCATAGTCTCACATCCATATCAATAGGAAAATCAACAGTTGACAGTATCCATTGAGCCGAAAGAGAGAAGAATCCTGCAACGACAGCTCATAATTAAAGCTTAGATAATATTATTATCTGAATCTTCAACGAAAAAGAAAAAACAAACAGCGATGGAAAACCACGTGAATCTTGTCAGTTTGAGCACGGTGCATATGTGGCCGTCCGCATGAAAAGGGCCCACTTTATGCGGGCTCCCTCCATGATATTATCATGGAGAGAGGAAATAACCATCATCATTGAAGAATTCAATAAATTCCTCCTTCAAAGAACAAAAAAGGAAATTATCTTACCCTGATATGTGATTTATAATTAGACACACTGTGTAGAACGCCTCTTATCATACGTTGTTGACCATTGTCATCTGGTGGGCATAATTGGCACGCACCTATAACTCCTTCTTGAAATGAAGATTTAGCCAGGTCAGGATGAAACCATGTTCCATCCAAGAATGGACATTTTGCACACTCCTCTTCTAAACTCGATCTCTTGATAATATCATCTGATTCAGGCTCAGGTGAGTCCTCAGGCTGTTCGGCGTTGTATTCTTCGAGTTTCTCTTCAAGTTGAGAATCAGTTCCTCCAATTCTATCTGTCACTATGAATCCAGAGCCAAAGCTCACCGACATATTTGAATTATCATCATTATTATCAATTGGTTCTTGTCCCTTTAACGGAAGCATATTTCCTATGGAAAAGGGAAACATTAATTTTTATCTTTAAGTTTTAATAGTAGTAGGTATCATGGAACAAAAGCAATAATGATGATAGCTGTGACAATTATCATCATTCTTTCGTGTCGAATCGGTCTTTTCGAAAACTCGAACGATATTCCCTTCGAAGTTGTGGCGTTCGAAGGTTTGATCGATGAAATTGTTCAATATAAGAAGAGAAAAAAAAATAGTTACGAATTGCAACATGGAATGATAGTG
This sequence comes from Coelinius sp. EB29, assembly GCA_035578325.1. Lineage (NCBI taxonomy): Eukaryota > Metazoa > Arthropoda > Insecta > Hymenoptera > Braconidae > Coelinius > Coelinius sp. EB29. Next base: position 11,724,154 of record JAOZGT010000002.1, on the reverse strand, counting down.
TCTGGAATCCAATGACAAGGCAAAAGGGAAGACCGGCCATTTTAGATGAAATTATCGACAGACAGGAACCGGGAATTATCTGATATGCAGAATCCACAGATGGGAATTTCTGGATGGAATATCCGGAAGAATAAAGAAGCTATAACAACAAGATGAAAAATTCGCATCTCTTCCCAATAATTATAATGCATCAAAAATCGTTGAAAACTTGTTTTTTCTATGAGAATCATTGAATTTCAAATTGCATCGTGCGTCATGATATAGAAAATTCGACCGATTGAGGATTGAATTGAAAACGTGCGATAATTGTTTTCCCCATCATGCAAAAAAAAGTTCAACAAAATTGGATAGAAAGTGAATAACCGAATTCCACTCTCACGCTTGTACAATTTCATTTTTTTCCAACTTCGAAATGAAAAACGGTATGTACACGGCGTAAACTCACAAAGAGAAAAATTCAGTAAAAATTCCGAGTCTGTTCCGTAATCGTGAGGGCAACTTGAAGTTTGAGAAAAAATACGTGAAGTGCCGTAATTTTTTACTTAAAATTATGGAGAAATAGCATTCACTTGAAGTAAAAATTACTGGAAATCACATAATCTTTCCTCACACCTCAAGGTCACCCCACGATTACGGAACAGACTCGGAATTTTCACTGAATTTTTTTCTCCGTGAAAATAATAAGAAAACTCCGATTGATAATGAGGCAAGGAATATAATATGGAAGAATCAACACTCACCTTCATCGAGATTTTCAAACAGTTCAATCACTGAGAAACACACTTTTTTAATATGAATGTTCTAATATTCTATAACCCCTGAAATTCACTATACTGTAATATTACTAATATCGATGACGCCCGGCTAAGAATCGACTGAGACAGTCTGTCAACTAGTGGTGCGTTGTTGGTCGCTCGCAAGCTCGCTCCCATGGTGGGTGCGTTAATAGTGGGTATGACCCGCTGAGCGGGTCGCAGCAATAACTTCCCGGCTCTTAAATAGTTTATTTGATTTTTTTCCAGTTCTTCAATTTTGAAACTTTTTCTCAACATACCCCCCCCCCCTTCCTCTCACCTCTTCAATTGATGCTTCCGTGTTGGAGTCGGAAGAAGGGAAAAAAAAAATGGAAGAATTGGAAAAAAAAGAAATGAAAAATCAAAAAAGGGGTGCGGCCAGTATACACGACATTATTGGTCGCTCGCAAGCTCACTTCCATTCAACACTCCAATTTTCTCTCCATTTTCCCCATTTATTTTTTCTTTTGTTTACAATCAATAAAATCACGGTTTTTCCTTACGTTCTGCTGGCTCTTTATTATTTATTACATTTTGGCTTCGTATGAAAATACAAAAAAAATATACAAAAAAAATATCACAGATAAATTATTATCCAAATATGTTAAATAAATAAAAGCTATCAGTCATTTTCTCTCCTCCTTCTTTTTTTTTCATTCTATCGGTTTTTTCTTGTATCTATCCGATCATCAGAGAAGAAATATTCGAAAAGTTTCAGTTAAAGTGGATGGTCATCGAATGGCCGTTGCCTCCGCCACGTCCACCACGTCCACCCCGTCCACCACGTCCACCCCGTCCACCACGTCCACCACGTCCACCACGCCAGTTTTTACGTGATTGACCTCCATTAGTGCCTCTCCCTATATACAAACATGGGTCATTTTATGAGCCTCAAAATCAATCATTTTTGTGATGATTATCATTGTTATTCTTTATTTAATTTTCTGAACATCATCATTTTCATCATTTTTACGTTGATTCCTGTCTTGTAAAATTATCGAACATTAATTCTCTCCCTTTTAAACGATTATGCGTGATATTTCAATTTAATTAATTTCAGGAAATTGAAGAATGATTCTTGTTCATTACGAATAATTTTTTTTTTTTTGTTAGGAAATCGAAATTCTCTGAGATGAGAAAAAAACGTTTAATTCACTCAACTCAGTGAAAATCAATTTTTTTTGTTCTAATTTCAACTTAAAGATCTTAAAAACACAACTAATTGAGGAGATGTAATCATCCAATAACAGAGATATGTCTGAGAAATATTGGAAAAAAATGGAATTTAAAATCTTAAATTGATGTCAGCCTACCATTTAGTTGAAATTCTTCATTAACGATTCAAATTCTACGGTCCAATATAAACAATGAAATTGATCAAATATTAGCTTACAATGAGTTTTCTTGCGTTCTTGGACCTGAATGAATCCACGTAGCATTGCGATGAACTCTTGAGCTGAGCGAGGTCTCCTAGCCATTATTGTTTGGAGCAGCTCTCGTTGCATCTGTCGTTGTTGCTGCTGCTGTTGTTGTTGGAGGCGTAAGACCAGATTTTCAATAGCTGGTCCTGCTCCTGCTCTTGCTCCTCCAGCTTCGTTCTCTCCATCTTGCTCTGCGTCTCTACCCAAATTCAATGGATCGGCATCCTGTGGATCAGGATTCTCATGATCCTGGTTTTCAGGCTCGACACCTAGCAATCTCTGAAGTGCATCCAACAAGTCTTGAGAGAAGGAAAGAGAGAGAGAGAAAGAAGACGAAAAAAGATGAGTAAAAAAAATTGCAGTTGACTCCGAGTATGAAAAAATTCAATGCAAAATCCTTTTATGAACGAATTTTATAAACGAATTTATCAGGGAGAAAAAAATTTCTATAGGAAAAAAACTTAGATTGGCATAAATTTTCAAATTTCTCTTTCCTTGTTACTGGTTTTTTTTTTATGGGAGACGAAAAGGAAAAAATATTAAAAACTTATGGAATCTATGCCGAAGAATTACATAGAAAAGAACAAGAAATTCACAAAAAACATGATAGAAAATCCGATCAAATTCCTTTGCAAATTCGATTGGATTTTCTATCGCATTTCTCATACGTGTTATCCCCAGATTTCAGTTATTTTGATCATTGAAATAATCGATTCTCGGTGTCGACAATTCTCACAAATTTTTTCCTCGAATAATTAGAATTGTGAATTCAATCAATAAGACTCACAGAAATGTAAACATCGGGTCTCTCACTGCGGTGGCCTTCAGCCTTCACGCTCGGATAGAGAATTCAATGATTTTCATGAGAGTGAAAAAATTCAATGGAAAATCCTGACGACTTTTTTGGGGGAAAAAAAAATGCTATAGGAAAATAACTTTATATATTGGCATAAATTTTAAAATTTCCTTTTCCTTGTTACTTGATTTTTTTTTTTTTTGAGACAAAAAGGAAAAAATATGTGAAAAACTTATGGAATTCCTACAGAAGAAATTAAAAATCTTAATAGAAAATCCGATCGAATTTTTAATCGCATTTTTAATACGTGTGATCAGTGTAGTACGTGTGATCCCCCAGATTTCAGTTGTCTTAATCATTGAAATAATCGATTCTCGGTGTCGACAATTTTCACAAACTTTTTCCTCGAATGTGTAGACTAGAGAATTCAATCAATAAGACCCACAGGAATGTAAACATTGGGTCTCTCGCTGCGGTGGCCTTCAGCCTTTACACTCAGATAAAGAATTTAGTGATCAATTTTCGCGAGAATAATTTATTCACTCACCGATTAAACGCGGACCATTTTCTAAATTTTATAATGTTACTCACCATCGAAATTATCAGACATTTTCTTCACTTTTCTCCAATATCTCGTTACTCAACTGCAAATTTAGCCGATCTGAAATCTGAATGGAATGTTTTGGGTTATAAAAACATATTTTAATAATAATACCGATCCGAAAAAAAAAATGATTTTAATGTTCACAAAAACCTGGAGTTATCTACTTACCACGAGCACGTGTTGATCACCACGTTCGCATACACTGATATATCCATTATATGTAAGTCTACCAGAGTCGTTTTGGCCCACTTACCCCCACTCTCCTCAATTTTCACTCGTGGGAGTGGGGGGTACTCAGTCAAGTTCTCTCTTTCATTGCGAGAAATATACATACCCACGACATCTAGATGATATTCGATCACATCGGTAATCAATAAAAATTCAGATTTGTTAATTTGAGAACTCACCGCTGAGTGACGTTATTTTGGATGATGATGGATACTCCGAATGAATTTGAAATATATATAATACATACACCGATAATCTGTAAAATCTGTCGTGCAGGTGTACATAGTTATAAGTGCTACTGAACAACAGAAGGATCACATAACATTAATCGGGGAGTTATCAGTTCGACCTGCAAAGGGTCACGCACACACTGTCGCACTCCTCGTTTTTTCCCGGTTTCGCAACGGTCAAAATGGTTTTTGTTTTTTGGTATCAAATCCTTCTGAAAGTAAACAAACTCCTGAAAATTCAAAAATTTGAATCAGTTCATGGCAATTTTGTCTCCTTTTTTTCCTTCTCAATTCAAAAGAAACTCAGTCAAAAAAATATTATTCCTCCATCTATTTCCCGAAATATATCATTGTTTTCTCACTGTCATAACTTACGAATGACTTCTCAAAGTTCAACTTCCAAATACATGAGCATAAAAGGTGTACTCTTAATTCGTTTAAAAATAGGAGAAACTCTCCCTTCATCCTCGATTTTTCATCCAGTAAGGGCTGATGAATGGAATGAATGTTGAATCATTTTCAAGGTCAAAATTTATCGAAATTCAATCAGCTTCGATGTCATAAAATTGATGACTCCCAGTATCGCAAAAGATACTCATTGTGGTGAGCACGTCTAAGAAACTTCGGTCAGCAGAACTCTAGTGACTATGTGATTCTACGTAGTTTAGCGGAGTTTCATTGGAAAAGTTATTTTGAATGGAGGTTTTTACGCATGTATCCCTCATTATGATCAATCCTTCATACTAATGAAATGAAGGTATCTGCATGAAAATCTGTTATTCGATTCAAGATCTTTCCATGTTGCCCTATCAGCACTCGGCGTTACCCGGGGTTCACGAACGAGGACGTGGCTGATAATTAAACCCCATAAAAAAAATTAAAAAATGAACCCTATATGATGAATATAATTAATAATGAATCAATGAATAATCAGCAATAAATAATCATAAATATAATAAATAGTATGATGTATGTAAAATCTTATACAAACACAAATTCTTAATGTTCTCTTTCAAGGTAGAATTAGATTCATAGGGGCTAATCAGAGTTAGAATAAACTCACATTTCGAGTCAATTCGTATTAAAAACCAATAATTTACGACTTAACAACACTAAGGACACGTGGTATCGCATAAGATTCATATTGTCAGCAATGTGTTTACTCGGATCCAAATCGGAGCATAGTAACATAGCAAAAAATATCGCGAATACCCCGCAATCAACATTACTGTTGCTCTGTTGTTGTACCGGATGAAATATGTGTTTTTTCGGGAATCTATAAAGTGCATCCAAATAATCTGTTTGAACTTGAGTCAGTTTCCCTAGATTCATACTGTCATAAACATGAACATTGCCATTGCCATCGTATTTTGTGCAAACCCAATGCCCTATCGGTGTCGGCTCTCCTTTGCAATTACGCATGACTCTATCGAACAGAATCTGGATATTGCTTACGGTTCTGGGAATTTCGTGTACATTACGTAGAAAGTTTCCTACATATCCAACATCTTGCGCAAAATTGAAGATTCCGCGTTTTTCTAATTGTTTGTTCATTATTTCATGGAAGAAATTGACATGATAGTCTCGCACATAAACCCCGTCATTCGCCACTTCTTCACAACGTTCGGCAACTATGGCATATTCATACTCATCTCCTTTACAGAAAAGTGGTACTAATCTAGCTCTGTCAATATTTGGATCCATATTCTCATCTTCATCGGAAACGTAAATATAATCGGTATCGGTATTTCTAACATTCTTACTTGGTGAATTTCTACATCCATCGATATTTGGGTGGATGTTATTACAATCATCAACAAAAATCTCCATACATTCGGTATCATAATTGATACTTTTTTTGGTATGTTCATTATTGGGAATTATTTCTTGTTCAGTCCTGAGATCCAATAATCTTCGATTCAAGAGCATTGATGACACATCGTATCGCATACGATCTACATTGTGATCAATTTGTTCACCTGGATCTCTATTGTAGCAGAGTAATGTTGCATTGAATATCGCGAATACCCCACAATCAAAGCCGTTTGTCTGTTGTTGTACCCTGTGATATATATATTTCTTCGGGAATTGATAGAGTGCATCCAAATAATCTCTTTGAATTTGAGTCAATTTTCCCATATTCATACTGTCATAAACATGAACATTGCCATTACCATCGTATCTCGTGCAAACCCAATGTCCTACTGGTAAATCCACTCCTTCAAGATTGCCAGTCTCTCCATCGTAGACAATTTGAATATTGGTCAGGCTCCTGGGAATTTTTTGCAGAAGGGCCACTGCCTCTTTTACAAATCCTACATCTTGTGCAAGATTAAAGGTTCCGCGTTCCTCCAAATGTTTGTTCATGATTTCATGAAAAAAATTGACATGATAATCTTGCACATAAAACCCGTGGTTCCTCACTTCTTCACATCGTTCTACAACAATTGCATAAGTATAATCATCGTCTCCACATAAAATTGGTGCCAATCCACCTCTGTCGATATTTTGATCAATATGCTGGTCTTTATCTGATGCATGGATACATTCAGTATCCGTTATTTGCCTAGTCTGTGAATTTCTACATGCATCAATATTTGGGAAGTTATTATCACAATTATCCGAATACTTCACGCATTCGATATCAGAATTCATTGCTCCCTTGGTATCCTCATTGACAATTACTCTTAATTTTTTCTCTAGGGGTTTCTTATTCAGAATTGCATAAATAGGCTTATGATAACTGAAGTATGTTTCATATACACCACAATCAATATCAGCGAAATTAGCGAAAATTACTTCTATTTGGGTATTTAGATTTGTCGTTACACTTGAAGGCGGTAATTTTGTTTGGAGCTGATGATGATTTAGAAAATTGATGAAATGATTTGGATTTTTGGCATCGTCTCTATGATTCAAAACATTGTAATTGAAATCCCCTATCAAAACCGTCTTGCTTCGGGTGGGGATCTGCTCCATAACGTTGTTTAGAGCTTTTTTGAACATTAATTGAGTGGTTTTTGGGGATTTATATCCACTGATTAGATGATAGTCATCTATTTTTATCATAAATAATTCAACGTGTGCATTTGCATTGAATTCGCGCTCAACGAATATCAATTTTGCCTGTAAACTGGTTTTTACATAGCAAATCAATCCTCGGCTACTCGAGCTGTAATTGGATCTAAATACAATCCGGTAATCTTCGATTCTCAAATCGTCATTGTTATTTGTTAGAGTTTCACTCAAAACCAATACATCACTTCGAAGGAACCACTGATCATTTGTTATGTGAATTAGCTTATTTTTCAGGGTCCCAACATTTTGATACACAATTTTTGGGCCATTTTCACACATTAAATTATCATATGATAATGTTAATTGTCTGGTATTTCTCAAGCGCGTTAATTCACTCAAGGCTGTATTCGTTGTAGCAGCTTTTTTGGTTTGCATTTTTGAAAATTGAAACTCTCCCAAAATATACAGACCATTTAATGATGTTACTCTACTCAAAGCTACGTACAACATTGGCAAAGTTCGCCGTTCTGACTTGGTAAAATCCAAGCATATCTTTTCATAAGTTTGTCCCTGACTTTTATGGATTGTTATTGCTTCTGCAGGTATAATAGGGAATTGGTGTCGCATGATTCGATGTTTTTGATTAGCATCAATGTCCAATTGGAGTGCATTTTTGACGATTGGTGTCCAGTTTCGATTAATATTTTCCCTTTCCATATAATCATGATACTGCCTTCTTGCTTTAACTCCAACTCTTGGCAATTGGAAATCAAACCATAATAGTGAAGGGATCGTGCTATTTTCTTTGAATGTGATCAATTTCAAGACCCCACATGCTCCATTCACCAATCCATCTTCAACATCAATATTGTTTATTATCATATATTTTATATTGATTTTTAGTTCAAGTTTAGGGAGTAATTCAGTCGTGCTTTTTTTCCCTTGTTTTTTAATTGATTGCAATAGAAATTTTTTTGTTTGTGGGTTCATATCTTTTGGAAAGGTATCTTCAGCAGTTGAAATGACTAACTCACTGGTGCATTTTGCAATCTTGAATGCATTGTATGCAATTACATTTGCATTAGTTGCATATAGTCTTATCGCCGTCTCTGGAACCTCATTCCCATTCAAGATTTCTCGTGATCTGATCAATCCTATATCGTCTTCTGTCATGTTTCCAACTGCTAGATTATTCAGAGCATTTATAAATGCTAAATCATCTTTTTGACGCATTATCTCGGTCAATTCATAAAAATCAAATTCATTCCATAATGGATTGACATCTAGAAATGCAGCCATTTCATTTCGTCTGGAGACTTGATAAACTGGCTTGTCTTTCACAGGTGGTAATTGATTCAAATCACCGCACGCTAATACACAAATCCCACCGAAGGGTCGATTCACACCTTTTATTTGTCGTAATCGTGTATCGATCCAACCTAGTATTGTACAACTTACCATTGAAATTTCATCAATTATTAGGAGTTGCATTTTTGATAATTTTTCACGAATGTTATTGGCTAGATCACTTGATAATTGACCCATTTGTGCCCCATATTGTTGACATGGTAATGCTAAAGCAGAATGCAATGTCACACCATTAATTAAGAATGCTGCTTTTCTCGATGGGGCACATAATAGAACTATTATTTTATCCATATTGCCTCCAGGTAAATTATCGAAATAATTAGTTACTAACTGATATAGTGTGTTAATGACATAACTTTTTCCAACGCCAGCAGAGCCACTCAAAAAAATTTTGAATGGGACTTGGCCCAATTTGTAACAATTCAATACATGCATAACAAACTCTTTTTGTTTGCAATTTAACTTCCTCATCATGTCATGGAGTTCATTCTCTTGTACCCTGGCTGGACAAGTATATCTAGTCTTATGAGTATCACTTTTTTTCACATTCTCGTAAACTTTACAATTTTTCCCATCTTGTTGGAAAATATCAATGTTATGAGCTGCGGAATGCCTATCACTTTCTCCGTTAATAGTTGCACGCAGTTCATTCTCGACTTGTTCTAATGCCTCATCCATGGCTTCATCACTTATGATGGAATATTTCGCTTGATTGCTTTCTATAATTTTTTCATTCTCCTTATACACTTTTTCATAATCCACATTCTCTACCTCCAGTTTTTCATTTCGCCAAGGCATAAATAATAATATTTTTTCTCTATAATAGTTTGCTGGATCTTGTTTCAAATTGTATCGTCGGTATCTAATGACAGCTGTATGTTGTCGAAGCTTGTACGCTCTATCCTCGTCATCATCGTCATTATCATTTTCATCATCATCTTTTGACGGCTTCTTTTTGAATGGTTGATAATCTGCTGCGTAATCAGCAAGGCAGATACTCTCAAGCTTTTTTTCTCTTCTACTATATTTATCGAATATATCAGCCATATATATATATTTCAGTAGAGTCTTTATCAAGTTTTTTCAGAACTTCATCGGATTTCAACATACGAACACGTTCTGTTATGCGCCCTGTGTTGATGAATATTGTCTTCCTACTTTTTTTTGATAACGACAATTGTAGAGCATGGTACGCTGCCTCTTGGGAGGACATCAAGTAACCATTGAGGAATACATTTGCGATTTTCCGGAATTTCTCTTTAATAGTATTATTGTTATTATCACAATCTTTTGCAGCGTTTCTCAATAATTTCGACAATCCTCCTTCGATTTTACTAATATAATTAGTAACGTAGCTCATTACGGCGTACTCATCTAGTATAAATTGGATGTCGATATTTGATTTGAACAATTGTAAAATATCATTATTATAAGAATTAATTCTTACTTCCTGACTGGATCTCTTCAAGAATACACGTTTTTGTTTCAATTTGCTGCGAATCGCAAGGATATACTCTTCTTCAGTCATATCCAATTTCTCCAAGATTTCATCATAACTCATGGAGGTGTCTTTTCTATAAAATTCATTCATTAGTTTATCAATTGATTCATATTGTTTTGGTGCAGCTTCATTCTCATTCAATGGTTTTAAAATCATTGTTTTCCTCATAACTGGGTAAGGGATATGAAAACGACATTGTTTATTTTTCTGTCCTTTGTAGCAACTATGACCATGCTTATGCATTTGCAATTTGATGTATGGATTCTTTTCATCATATTTACAAGTGAGAAAACGATCAATGAAATCAATCAATTGATCATTGTCATTCACATCACTGTCGTTATCATATTTCGGGGCATTTTTCAACCACAAGAGCATATGTTCGTGTGGACTTCTACGTTGTTGGAACTCGACTCTTTGATAGCTGTCCTCGAGTGGATATTCTCCGAAAATACTGTTCTTTTGTCTTAATAACCACATAAATTTCTGAACCTTGTGATCAAAATATCGTGCACACGTAACTGGGTCATTTCTTATTAAATCAGTCTTAATATTATATTCCAAATCAAATGCTTCCTTTATAGATATCGTGTGTCCTTTCTCACTGTACTTCATCAAAGTTTGCAATAACTCAGGCCAGTGGCTCTCAGCAGCTGATAATGTCAAGAAAAAAGTTGGTTTACCGAATTGACGAATCATTGCCAAGAGTTCTTTTTTTTTATGCTCCCAATATGCTGGCGATGGTCTGACAAATTTGAGCATTCTGAAACCATCGTCAAATTCAATTAAATTAGCCCTAAAATCAGCATCTAGAGCATTTCCGGCATTTATGGGCTTATCAGCGTTTTCCTTTGTTCGTCTCAAACATATATTTATACTCGATGCACATGTAATTTCTAAAGCTTTCTTGGCCATGAACAAAATTCTCGGAGGAATAGATGATCGCCGATCATAGCGTCTCGCTTCTGTTTTCATACGATCTGAATAAGAAATGCCTTTTGGTAGATTGAACGAGTGCCCTACAAATATTTTCGGGAAACATAGCTCGTCCAAGTCTTCCATTTTATGCCAAGGCATTGGATGTTTATCTTGTCCGGGAGCGATTATATTGACAATTGGTGCATATTTTTCTACGACCTCTGCATTATGGTCAACGAGCAAAACCTCGTCATTGTTTATTTGATCGAAATCAATCAATTGATCAATTTCCATCTTACTTTCTTTGTCATTGATAACTATATCATCAAGCACAACTGCTGTGTCTATTTCTCGATCTGTTTCATCGATTTTTCCATTGTCAATGATATCATTATTGTCAACTATGAAATTGATAGGATGATCATCATTTTCATAGTTCTGAAGATATGCCTCATCTATTTTAACTTCATATTTTTCATATAATGGCGTAGTAATTAAATGTTTCAACGCTTTGCAAATCATTGCTGGTCTAATAGCTTCGAACATATAATCACTTTTATGATCAACGTGTCTTTTTAATTTGATTTGGATTGTCTGCATTTCATCAAATTTACGGGGTAAAACCTGTAGCATATCATTTATTTCGACTTGTATGTTAACGACACTGCCTTTTAGACCCAATTGCGGATTCAGAGCATAGGGTTTAAGTGCCCGAATTTGCATGAAATTTAATACTGGCGCTACCATTCTTTCCTCGAGATCAGACAATTCTCGGACAGATTTTGGGACTTGTATGAATTGGAGACCATTGGGTCTTGTTGATAATTTATATACTTTACCACGATATGCCGCATTTTTGCACGTGTTGCATATGAAACCTGAGGGGAAATTATTGATTTGTGCTAAGAATGAAGCACCACTTTTGCCAATAATTTTGTTTTCATTCAATTTCACAACAGAACATCTGAAAAAAAGGCCCTCGCAACAACAACACACGAATGAGGCTGTTTCTGCGCGAAATTGAATAAATTTCAGTTGAAGTTTCGCCTTTGGATCTTCATTTTTATTTCTCAATAAGACATTATTGAGATTTTCACGAAATCTCAATACATCAATTGCTCTTTTTTCTCTCTTCGACTTTGCATTTCTCTTTAATTCTCGGGCTCGACATCGCTCATTCGTTCGAATTCTTTTTATTCTTCGGATATTTAACATCCTCTCTCGCATTTTATACGCTCTCTTGCTACGAATTTTCTTCATTCGTTCCTGGGTTTCTTTTTTCGCTTTTTCTCTATACATGCTGTTGAATCGCAACTTCTTATTTCGCTCAATATTACGTGCAATTTCGTTCTTATGATACTTCGAATGCTTCCTCAGCAATTTGTTTCTCGCCACATTGAGTACTAACTCTCGTGATTTGTAGGCTTTATTTTGTCGAAGAATGCGATTTCTTTTGAGATTATTTGCAATTTCATTCTCCACATATTGTATATTTTGACGTAGGATGCTATTCCTTGCCATGTTTCTCTTGCGCTCATTAACCATATATTCTCTACGCTGTCGGATGATCATCATTCTGATTTTGTTTTTTCTACGTTCATCCTGTCTGAAGACGCTTTCACCTCGCTTGCGTTCAATATATTTCTTGTTTTGACAATTCTCTTTTTTTTTAAATTCTTCATTTTGTCTCTTACATTTGATATATTTTCTCATTCTCATTTTCTCTTTTTTTTTTTTAAATTCATCATTTTGTCGTTCACGTTGGAGTCTTTCTTTGTTCAATTCATTTTCCCTCTTTCTGAATACATCATTCATGCGTGATTGTTGTTTTCTCTTCCGATCCTTCTCTCTTTCTAATCTCTTGTAGATTGAATCACAACGTTTAATTCTCATATTTTCCTTTCGTTTTTGTCGTTTAGTATCTCTAACAGTTTCTTTCTTCTTATCATAATGTTCACTGGAAGGAACCATCTCATTCAGACTCATAAGATCAATTATGTTTTTTTTTGCATTTTTGCGGTGCCTATTTTTTTTGTTATTGTTTATTTTTCTTCTAGACTGCCGTTTAGCTCTCATATTTTCGGTGAAATTTCGGTTCTTCAACTTCACCAGTGGCAGACTATTTCTCCCGGTTTTTTAGTCTTATGTCGCCTGTGGCTGACTATTTTCTAGTCTTATGTCGCCTGTAGCTGACTATTTTCTAGTCTTATGTCGCCTGTGGCTGACACTTATTTCCTCGCTTTGTCTGCTGATTATTACAATTCTATTGTTTGTCGCCCCTGGCTGACACTTATATCCTCTCTTCCTCTGTTGATTATTACAATTCTGCTGAAGGGAAGAATTATAATAATATTACAATTCTGCTGAAGGCAAGAATTATAATAATAGCAAATTATTATATAATTACAGCAATAATTTGCAAATCAATCCCAAAAACAGCTCTGATAACGTTCCACAAAGTTGGATCGATCACAGCTGATTATCGAATGGTGGATTCTATCTATTCACGATCGCAAAAGCATCACCAGAGCAAGCGGAGAAATGGTGAATCACTGTGTTACTCAGTGCAATTTCCTACATTACCGAAGACTGCTTGAGTATTGGATAAAACCGGCAGGATTATGATATCCGCGGCGCCACATTCGAAACATCTATTTCTCTGTAAATTTTTCGGATAGAGAATCCAGGAAAGATGAAAAAAATCTCATTCATCCATCCAGATTTCGAGGACTTCTTTGGTGATTTTTTTATTAATTTTTTTCATGCTTTGTAATCCTTCTTTCGATTTCAATCTTGGAGTATTGCTGATACGCGGCTTTGAGACGTGGAGGGGAGAAAACATCTATTACGTAATCCTGAATTCCATTTTGATTTAATAGATCGAAATTAAGCAGTGAAATTGGGGAAGTATATAAATTAGATCACAGGGGAAACAAAATGGAAGAAAAAAAAGAAAGGAGAAAGAAATCGAGATAGAATTTCAAACATTTTTCCCGAATCCCCGAAAAAAATTCTTTAGAAATTCATACGTTATTATATATACCTAAGCACGCAAAGGCTACGTTACATGAAGACACTTCGATGATGTCTTCAATGACCTTCATCGCATCATCCGTACGGGAGAAATCATTGATAATTTCATTTTTTAAAAATTTCTTTACCCTTGTAATTATTCATTTTTCAAATGTAAAGTATAAAGGGCCCATTAACATGCGCACATGCGAACATGAGCTGAAAACATCTTTTTTTTCGTTTCAAACCATTCTACATAATTTCCAAACAAAATTAGAAAATGTGAAAATTGAACGATTGCAATGCTTCCATTCGGAAGCAATAGTAGGGTACGCGAGGATTGGAAAAAAAAAAATAATAATAATCATAACAATAATAAAAGATAAACAAACAAAAAAACCAAGAAGAATTTTTTTTTTTTTCTTCATTTGATGCTTTCCTGGAAAAACTGGAGAACTACTGGAACATTTTTTTCCAAAATCCTTTCGGCTCTAAGTTGGATGAAGACGCTTCGATTGCGTCATTGACGACCTTGATTGCTCCATCCGTTAACGACATATCGTTGACCAAAATTTTCGGTCACGGACAGAATACATACACACACACACACACACACACACACATACATACATCACCTTGAAAATTATCGGGGAGTGTTGTGGTGACCTTGAAACGTGGACATATGATGAAAAATCGAATTTCGATTTTCGGGGTGATTACAATAACTTCCCTATCCCGGGAAGTTAATAACTAGAGTAATTTATGAGTGCTGCTTTGCATTCCGTATTTATTCAATCGGAGAAAAAAAAATTCACAGGTGCGCGTGTACTCAAGAAGGATATCAAAACAGACTATCAAAAATCCTGTGCACAACATCCCGGGTAGAGATTTCCCCACCACCATCCAGCTAATAATTCTGAATCAGCCAAAGTTACCACCTTAGCTGATAGCGGTAGGGCGTAATCTACAAGTGTCGCTTCGTGTTCCGTAGTCATTCAATCGAAAAAAAAAAAAATAATAAAATTACAAGTCTGCGTGGATCTGAGAAGGATATCAAAACAGACCATTGAAAATCCTGTGCCCAATATTCCGAGAAATTCCCCCACCATCATCCAGCTGATAATTCAAAATCAGGTAAGGTGGTAAAGCATCTATGCTGTACTGTGCTTTCGTTTTCACGCAAGAAAACGAAATGTATGGAATGTGCCGTCACTGACCCTCCTGAAGAGCATTTAATTCTCTATGACCGCCTGAATTTCTACTCCGATCATCACCAGCATATTCTCCATTTTCCTTCTTTCCCAAGAATCTAAGCAAATGATGATATTCACAACATTCTTATCAACGCTATAAATCTATGGATTTACTTACCTTGACAACAATTCTGAACGTTACTGAACGGGCACTTTTTAATCACTTTTCCGATCTAATAACGATTTTTTTTTAATCACTTCTCTGATCTAATAACGATTTCTATGGGCTGAAATTATAATGAGGGCAGTACCAAAGAATTCACACGAAACGGTTGAGTGGAAATTATTTCGTATCTACTGTGCTCAATCGTGTTGTGATTGTTAAGCAGGCACCTCATCGCGAGAAGTGTTCATGACGATTGATGATCACCGAAAGTAGAATAATGGGTGACAATGAAGGAAGAGCAGATCCTTCTGCATTTTTGGTGAGTACTATTTAATAATTGCTTACGTTGATGAGAATCCACGACGTGTTTTGCTCGGTTTAACCTCGGGTGTGATAATTTATTGATAAGACGGTTTTCGGAGTTTTTTTCACAGTTTTGACGTTAGATATTTCTACCGTCACTGGGTAGGCTCGATGAAAAACACCTCAAATGGTTATTTTCGTTATAAGGCCGTGAAGCGCGGTCTCACGAACGAGTGAGACGGTTGCTGCCCGAGCCGAAGGCGAGGGCAGCAAGTCGAGCGAGAGTGAGACCGAGCGGAGCGGCCGAATGACGAACAACATTTTTTGTCAACGGCGCCTCTGAGACTCGGTTTTACGACGTGTTGGTAGGCCCGCCGGGCAGCGCTGCCTGGCGGCCTACCAACGTGTCGTAGAACTGAGTTTCAGAGGCGTCCGTGACGAAAAATATAAACTACAACACAGAGGCTCATAAATAAGTAGATAATCCAGTCACGTCTTGTTTCTGGAAGAATATTAGAATGTGATTATTGCTGCAACGAATATCGAATACGAAGGAGTCAACAAATTTGAAAACAAGAATACGAAAGATGAATTGTACATTACACTTATGTAAACACATCAAATTTTTCCTCCTCACGTTAAATAAACTCAAGTTATACCAAGAAGCACGTGGCTCTAGAAAAAATTGATCGCTTTAGGAAATAATTGGAAGAATAATTGAAAAAATAATTAGAAGATAATATATTCTACTCAATTATTTAATATTTGATATTAATCATTGAATTATCTCAATGATAAGTGAGATAAAAAAATCGATTCTTGGTAGGATATTCTTTCATCTTCGTATAGAATAATTTTATGAATTTTTCTAGTTTGCAAAGTGCGTATACTGCGGGAATTACTTGTTGAGATTGAGGGACTACCAGACACATTTTTGCTATGATAGCGTCAATCAACACACCCAAGAAGTCTGGATAAATGAAGACGATGAAGCAATGATAGGTATGTCAATCAAACTTTTGTCTGTCTTTTTCATTTCCTCGTTTATTCCTTCTTTACTCCCTATCATTTGGAATGAAGATGAAGTGAATAGTTATAAGTACTAATGCTCCAAGCGTTATGCCACATTTTCTGAAGCTCCATTCGCGAATATGTGTAAAATCTTATTGTATTTGATGTTGCTCATTTAAGTATGTGTTATTTCAGTCAACGTCAATTCTGATGGAACGATCAGTGATGCTCCTTTCTTCAGGGCGAATCTCCATCGAAATTCACAGGATTGGGGAGCGACTAGTTCACCACCTACACTGAGAGTTTACAATAAACCAAAGGAAGCATTTAGTACTAGCCCTCAACCGGTACTTCCCTTCAATTCCACATCATCTTGTGAGTGCCCCCAGCCAGGCCCATCAGGACTTGGAAGAGGCCTCAAACGTTCTGCATCCAGTGATCAATCCATGGAAGGGATAAAAAGTAATGTTACTCTTTTTTCCATATAAATGAATTTTGAAAAATAATGCCTTCAGAATTCATGATTTTTATAGATTTAATCATTATGATTGGGTAGTTGCATGGCTTTTTTCTCATATTAGATGATAAAGTACGGTAATCATATGCAAAATATGAGATAAAAATAACTTTTTTCTCATAAAAAATGAAAAAAAACGAGAATTGTGGTGATAGAAAAAATCGGCATTATGACGTCACAATATTTCGTCTTTAAGCGTTATGGAGCAGACGTAATGCAGACATTTTAACTTGTCGATGACTTATCAATACTACTCATCATTCATTAACATGAAAAAATACCTTCCTCATATTTTTCATATCCAATGAGAAAATATTTCATGCAAAACCCAAATCATCACGCTATTGTTCTTCATTAATCTATAAACAATATTTGTCTGTATGCAGGAAGAAAGTTCAATACCACTGATGTTGCAGTAGCAACTGCAGAAGCCTTGCTTGCCACAGATTCTATGGATGGATTTCTTTCAATGTTGAAAGAATTATTAGAGAGACTCCACCCCCACATTAGGCTGACTGTTGAGATGAAAATCCTGTCTCTGATTAATACAATACTTCCAAAAAACAATTGATGATTCTGAGGGATCTAGCTCGATAATGACGCTGTTACATGGAAATATCAGGAAAGTCATATTCCAGGATTGGAACTCTCCAAGCGTCATTTCAATATATATTCTTCCATTCCTTCTTGAAAAAGAATTATAATAATTTACCGGTATTAATGCCTAGCGATATTTCTTCTCCAATCAGTCGATGATTTATTCTATTCTGCCTCTCTTTCTTCATTCTTTATTCATAGTTTAGATCTACTTATTTTGTATCCATATTCACTGATTTTTTTCCTTCAAGGTTTTGATTTCGCGTTCTGTTCAATGATTCAACGTTCATAATTTTGACATAGACTTTCATTCACTCACTGATGAGATGTCCCTTCTTTCTCCAATCATTGTTTTTTTTATTATATGATCCATAATGACTATAATTTTGTTTTGTCTTTAGTATCGATGATCATTATGATGATTATTCTAATGAAAAGTGATTCCACTATAATTTGGATAATAATTCATGTATTTTTGTTGACATGATATATTGATGTATCTTTCGTTTATGATTCAAAAAAATATAACTAATTTTTTTGGGAAAACAGTCCATTTTTTGAAACGCCAATGGCTCAATATGTACAAATCGAATTCTGAATACACTACCGCATGCATTACTACACAATTGATATACTTGATTAATGAGTGCGGACTTCCACCAAGTGTTTTTCGATTTGTGGAATAATGGGGATATTGGGAGAATAATTAGGCTAAGGACATATTTTTCTGCGAAAATTTTTTCGGCTTCGAAATAGATATTTTTACTCCAATATATATGTATGACGAGACTCAGATTTTGATACATCAGTCTTGATGAATTTGCATAAGTCAATTGCCCGCAGGTATATTCTCAAAATAGTCTGTAGCTCTGTTCCAGTATCCCATTACGCTATTGATAATAACTTTTTGAATTATCTTCTTTGAAGAAGTTCTTTGTCTAGTGCCGTAGGGCAAATGATCGTTGGTCGTCATATCCATTTATAATACCAAATTCTGTCTGAAGTTTGACTAATATTTGGGAGAAAACTGACCAAAATGTGTCATGCAACTTTGTATACACACTTTGATTAATCAAAATCACCATACGATACATAATCGAAATATATCAAGGATGATTATTCGTAAATCGCATAATCGAAAAATTTCTATCTTCAATTTTTGATTGATGAATTAATCGGAAAATTTCCAGTTCGGAATACTGATTAGTTGTTTATTCAACATATTCTCTATGTTCATTATCGATTGAATCAGATTTACAACTCATATCGAAAAAAAAATTCATAATTCATTATTTAACCGCAAAATATGCTGCCTTGATTAGTGATTGATCGAGTATTTAGAAAAGTTTTCCATGTTATCTGGTATTAATGGAGTAATCAGGGAATTTCTATTTTCGATACATTGTTCCTGCTCCAACCAAAAAATTAGCCATCTTGGTTATTCTACAATTAAATATCACAGAACAAAATAAAAAGGTTATTACTCATTAGTCAATCAATTAAATATCTCATTGTTCCGATTTCTCAATTGTAGAGTATCTTAAGATATGTTGACAACAGTGGTGGCTGTTCAATGCAATAAGGGGAAACTGTTCATTTCCATACCCGATTGATTGATCAATCAGAAACCCGCTCATTTTCGTTACAAGTCAATCGAATATTGGATAAACTTTTGCCGTGGTTATCTCACTGATGGAGTAACTGTCCGTGATTCAGTTCTAGTACGCAATTAATTGCTTTTTTGCTAATGCTCTCATTTCAATTATTGATTGGTCGAGTATCGAAGGAAATTTTTAATCATGATCACCAATGAATGAAAGAATTGAGGATTTCCAAGTCTCGATATCCAATTTGGAAAAAAATTTCAAAAATTCCTTTGCGAGTAATGATTAGAGAGATAATTGGAGAATCCATATCTGTCAATATTAACTGAGCAAATAATCGATAACTACCCTACTTCGATTATTAATTACTCAAATAATCGTTTTTTTTTTGGGGCCGATTGATAGTTACTAAGGAAATCAAATCTCGATAATCAAGCGTTATTGATATGGCTATCCCTGGTGTGTATGTGGGGTGTATGTGGCCAAAAATTTTGTCCAACGATATCTTGTGAACGGATGATGCGATCGAGGTCTTCAATGACGCAATCGAAGCGTTTTCCGTCAACTTGGATCGGAAAAGATTTCGGAGAAAATCGGTCCAGTCGTTCTCCAGTTTTTCCAAAAAAACATGGAATGAAATTTTTTTTTTCGTTTTTGTTTTTTTTTGTTTGTTTTTGGTTTTTTTTTTTTATACTGTGACGTATTGGGATTGGCCAATACGTCGATTTAGTTTATAATTTTAAAAGAATGTTCATAAAAGACCGGATGAAGGGACGGAGAAATGTGATTTCTCTTTCCTGTCATCCAGGCTTCGATCAGCGATTCCACGGTGTCATTTAGACATCGTGGTAAGCAGTCCCACGGTTTATGCAAGTTCAGCTCAGGTGGGCTGAACTGTTCAATTGTATTAGTATGTGTCATTGATGGCACAAGGTAGTATTAGTGAAGAAAACCGTGGGATTGCTTAGATCAGCAACTTGGAACTTTGGCGAGCTTTGGCGGGTCCCCGGGACTCACCACAAGAGCAGAATACGATAGAGAGCAGAACAGAGCAGACCTCTGAGCTCAGGCCTTAAGCCATACTAGACAGATTCGAGTCAAAGTTCCAAGCTCGCTTTAACATCCTTAATTACGCGCTATACCAACTCACTCATATCATCCGAGTGTATTTGAACATTTAAACGAACAATATATAAGCAGCTTTTACCGATTAATACGTGAGTGTTTATTGGAAAGCCAATTTAACCCTTCCCATATCCTTCCATTGGACATCCGCCGAGTGAGCGAACCCCCCGTGAGCTCACCGCCGAAGTTAGCCGAGGCGGAGTGAATAAAGGGTTATAATCACTACGACGTAAAAAAGGGAGTTTTAGAGTTCCCAATAGCAATAACCAAGACTATAATCCTTTAACCTTGAGTTTTACCTCCAGGTAAAACTCATAACGTCACAATACTTACGTCCACCTCTGCGTACGAGCCGAATCAAATAGAGAGGGAAAAGGGGGTAAATGCTAAGGGACATTTAAAGAAAATTGAGCGATCTAGATTGACGTATACGTCCTTCTGCAGTTTGCATAGGTCCAAAAATAAATGAATAATAACAATAAATAATTTCTCATCAAGTTATGAATGCAGTCAAGTGCAACTGAAGGTCGTGACTTGAGTTCTGACAAGCGATTGTTATTATTAATTTATTCTTGGACTGTTGTAAAGGAATTTTAAAACGAGAAGACCGCAGCGACATGCAGCTATAGATTTGTAACTACAAATTTGCAGTTGTGGAGTTTGTTAATTTTACGTGTGCGTTTTTTTTCGCCATCAATCAATTGATCGAGCGCTTCCGAATAGTCCTTTCAAGATTTTTGCGTATTATTATAGTAAATGTTTTGCATTTCATATCTAGAAAGTTGAATATCTCCGGAACCACCTGTCGGATGAGGCTGATTTTAAATACCAAACATTATAATCATGAGAGTCACCTTCATGTCAAATTTCAAGTTGATATCTCCATTTTTTAAAAATTTAGCGTGTTTATAAGAATTTTCCGCAAAAAATAGAAAATTGGTCATATCTCTAAAACCTTGCATCGACCGGTATATATATCCTGGTTGATTCAGATAGTAGACGACGAGACAAAGATTTTGAAAAAAAAGCCAATAGTTTCGGTCATTTATGAGATATTCACAAAAAACGATTTACAAATAAATCATTATTTCTCAAAAACTACTCAATCGATCGAGCTAAAATTTGGCACAGAATTAGCTCCCCCTAATACCAACAATCAAACAAAATTTCAGATTTTTCAGAAATGATTTTCTCAATTAATTGGCCAATTTAAGGGAAAGGGACACCCGAGTGGACACGCTAACAGACGGACATTGGCTCCAAACTTCGTATTTTTACGTTTCAGACCATTCTACATCATTCCGAGCCAAAATTAGAGAATGTAATTAGTAGTGTGTTATTGGTCGCTCGCAAGCTCGCTCCCATGAATCTCTGTTTCTGGAAGTGAATGAAATACAAATCGTCATCATTGGAAATTCAAAGTCAATAAATCAACTAGAAATTCGATAATAATTCAGTTTTCCATCAAATTTTTTGTCCTGATGTAGATTTTTTTCTTTTATTCTCATACTTGTCAATTTCATGAGTTTGTGAGAAAAAATTTTGTAACTTCAAGTGTTAACCATTTTCTTGAATTTTTTTATAATTTGGACAGGATTTGCTTGTGATCATGGTCAAGGACCTGTAGATAATTATGAGAATGTGAAACCGTAGGACAAAAAGACGCATCAATTGCATGAAGAAAATTTCAGATTGCATCATTTATTAAGAAGCATAGAGGAATTTGTGAAAAAGCCGTATCTTTGACGTTTTTTCGCATTTTTTCTATAAATGACTACAAAACTGCCCAGGCGATCGTCCCCAAAAACTAATCAATTCTAAGTTACATTGAGATGCATCGATTGAAGCAAAAAAAATTGACATTGCACCGTTCGATCAAGAGAAATCGTGTCCCAAAAATTGTAGCGTCACATACATACAACCTCACAAAAATTGGGGGTATGTAGAGGCAAACAAGTAGTGATGCCGTCGAGACTTAGACGAGAATTTTTTTGAGCAATCATCACGGTTTGAAAAAACATCGAAAGTTTTGGAATTGTTGTAATCTCGAAAGACATTTGGGTCGTTGCATCTCGTCACGATTCTGTAAGAATTTATGTTGCCCGGGTCTCGACTTTTTCTGTCTTTCATGTGCACGAGACGAGACGAGACAATATCGAGACTAACATTTAAAAAAACTAAAAATACGGAGACTCAGAGGTAACGGATTCTTACAAGATCGCGACGAGATGCAATCATCCACAATGTCTTTCGAAATTGGGATGATTCCAAATCCTCCGATGTTTTTTCGGACCGTGATGATCTCTCCAAAATAATTCTCGTCTAGTCTCGACGGCATCACTACAAACAACACAATCTCAATACCGCAAAAATGAATAAAATCTGGTAATAAACATATAAATGGTGACCATGAGAATTTTCCGTTATTCAGCCAATAATATCACGAATGACCGCTGCCGCGATGACGTGAAGTTAGATACTGTCGTGAAGGGTTTCAAGTTTTATATTGAACTAATTATGGTAATTATGGTAATTTATGATGGTAATACGGTATGATGGTAAGATTTTCGCGAAAGCCACTGCGATGTTTGAGGCAACATGGGATGCGACGATAGTAGTGAAAACCACAGCGGTAATTGAATTAATATTGAATGCAAAAATTTAAGGTACAGCCACCGATGTGAATGAAACACTTGAATGCATCAATTGTGGCATGATATTGCGGCAGTCTTCCGTGATATTCATGGGCTCAAGAACGAAGCATTCTCATGGTCCCCATTTAAATGTTTACTATCTGATTCTATTAATTTGTGTGTCATTGGAATTGTATTGTTTGACTCTACATACCCCCAATTTTTGTGAGGTGTGTGCAGTCAACACCTTGAATATGTGCGAATGTATGTAACGCTAAAATTTTTGGGACACGATTTCTGTTGAACTAACGGTGCAATGTCAATTTTTTTTGCTTCAATCGACGTATCTCAATGTAACTTAGAAGTGATTAGTTTTTGGTGACGATCGTCTCAGCAGTTCTGTAGTTATTCACAAAAAATATGCGAAAAAACGTCAAAAATACGGCTTTTTCACAAATTTTTCTATTCTTCTTAATAAATGATTCTATCTGAAATTTTCTCCATGCAATTGATGCGTCTTTTGGTCCTACGGTTTCACATTCTCATAATTATTTACTGGTCCTTGACCATGATCACAAGCAAATCCTGTTCAATTCGTAGAAAAATTCAAGAAAATGGCTAACACTTGAAATTATAAAATTTTCCTGACGAACTCATGAAATGAGATTGACAAATATGAGAATAAAAGGTAAAAATCTACATCAGGACGAAAAATTTAATGGAAAACTGAATTGTCATCGAATTTCTAGTTGATTAGTTGACTTTGAATTTTCAATGATGACGATTTGTATTTCATTCACTTCCAGAAACAGAGATTCCTCTTTTCAAAGTTCTTAGCTTCTCTCCACTTGCAATAATGAAGGAGAAACCGGGAAGTTATTGTTGCGACCCGCTAAACGGGTCACACTAATATTGCAACGCATTCACCCATGGGAGCGAGCTTGCGAGCGACCAACAACGCACCACTAGTTTGATTTGGATTGTCTGCATTTCATCAAATTTACGGGGTAAAACCTCTAGCATATCATTCATTTCGACTTGTATGTTAACGACACTGCCTTTTAGACCCAATTCCGGATTCAGAGCATAGGGTTTGAGTGCCCGAATTTGCATGAAATTTAATACTGGTGCTACCATTCTCTCCTCAAGATCAGACAATTCTCGGACAGATTTTGGGACTTGTATGAATTGGAGACCATTACTTGTTGATAACTTGTGTACTTTACCAAGATATGCAGAATTTTTGCACGTGTTGCATATGAAACCTGATGGGAAATTATTGATTTGTGCTAAGAAATCTTTTACCAATCACTTTTACCAGTAATTTTTGAAGTGAAACTTCTTTAGGCCCGGTAGGGTAAGTTGACAACTAGGCGCGCCATAGGTCACAAAAATAGTGAAACACTGAGAGGGGAATAGGTTCAGGTAGAGGGGGTGAGTAAGGGAGAGAGCACTGGCTGTCTGCCCCACTCCTTATACTCCTCGCTCGGTGGTAGAGTAAGTCGGCGCTCTATTTACATTTAAGGATGTTTATAATGTTTACGGAAAACGAATTTTTTCATGGTCAAGAAAAATTCCGATTTTTTTTTTTACTGATGAAGGAACATGAAAAACCAACTTTTCTGCTGATAAAAAAAAATTAGTTGCAATACCTTTGACAAAATAAAATAAACAAATTTTTCCTTATACACGGGCTCTTATGGGATTCATTGCCAAATTGATAATTCATCTACTAAAAGACTCTAAAAATAGAAAAAAAAAAATAGACATTAATGCGGAATAATATACCAAATCCAATGGCTAAAGAAAAATTTTGGGGATCCAGGCAAATAATGGAGTTATTCAAAGAATTCAACCCCATATAATCCCATGTTAACGCATGCATTCGATGCATTTTGGCTATTTTATTTATCAATAATAATAAACTTGGGTTGGTGGGTTAAATTTTTTATCAACATGAAGGAACTATAACTTCCTTTATCAGTTAAAAAACAATCAATTTATTTTTGAATACTTGTGAGTTTATTATAAACATCCTTAAAACTCGGGAAGTTTCACTTCTACTGTGGGTAGTTTCTACGCACTCATTTTTTTTTTTTTTTTTCATTCAATTTCACAACAGAACATCTGAAATAAAAGGCCTTCGCAACAACAGCACACGAATGAGGCTGTTTCTGTACGAAATTGGATAAATTTCAGTTGAATTTTTGTCTTTGGATCTGTATCTTGATTTCTCACTAAGAGATTATTGAGATTTTCGCGAAAATTCAATACATCAATTGCTCTTTTCTCTCTTTGAAAGTTTGCATTTTTCTTCAATTCTCGGGCTCGAAAGCGCTCATTTGTTCGTTTCTTCTTTATTCTTTGGGTATTCAACATTCTCTCTCGCTTATTATATCCTTTCATGTAGCGAATTTTCTTCATTCGTTTCTGGGTCCCTTTTCTTTCTGTTTCTCTATAGATGCTATTGGATCGCAACTTCTTATTTCGGTCAATATTCCGTGAAATTTCGTTCTTATAGTGCTTTGAACAATTCCTCAACAATTTGTTCCTCGTAAAATTTAGTGCTAACTCTTGTGATTTGTAAGCTTTATTTTGTCGAAGAATGCGATTTCTCTTGAGATTATTGGAAATTTCATTCTCTACATATTGTATATTTTGACGTAGAACAATATTCCTTGCAATGTTATTTCTACGTTTATTGTTCATATATTTTTCCCGCTGCCGAATGATCATCATTCTGACTCGGTTTTTTCTACGTTGAACTTGTCTCAAGACGCTTTCTCCTCGCTTACGTTCAATATATCGAGATACGCGGTAGCGTATCGGCCAAGTAACCATCTTGAATTTTCCCGCTCGACTCAACTCAAATAAAACTGGCCGACAGCTACCGCGTATCTATACACGAGACAACTACCCCCTCCACTACCTCCGTATAATAATATCTCCATAAAATGAAAATGGCCCTGTTTACGCGGAAACTAACGTCACTTTCATCATATAAATCGCCTATCCTCTTGCGATTAATATTATTATCATATTTTTCCGATGAGTATTTACGGAGATACAAAAATAAACAACGCGGATTTTTCGAAAATTATCAATTGAGATTATTTTCACACAGAATCAAGTTTGCAAGTTGGTAGTGGCGTGGAATTAGCCAAATGTTCGCGTTGAAAATACAGCGCTGCGCATGCGCTGAGCGGCGAGTGGTATTGAGGTTATTTTCTCTTGTTGTTGTAATTTACTTGTCAACTTGTCAATCAAACGGTGACAGTGTTATAATACAACAGCAGTTGCCTAGAATTCAGTAAATTCCCATGAAGTTGCTATGGGTTAAAAGGATGGATATGTGCTTTGAATTGATACACGTAAGCCAGAGGAATTGATTTACAAATCACTGAAATTCCTACGTGCCATTCACAAACTGAAATACCATCCAAAAAGGTAACTACTGTATTAATAATCGAATTATCTCTGTAATGGATCATCTGAAGCGAAAATTTCAAGAGACCTTTCCTGTAGATTATGAAATTTCCTACAAAAAAGGTCTCTTGACATTTTCTCTTAAAATCCTCAGTTTATCAAATAATCGTTACAAAAGTGACAAAAATTGAGAGAGAAAATCATTAATTAGTGGTTTATTTTAATAATTGTTCAGGAATAATTGGTTATTATTTAAAATAAACAGGTAAACACTCGTTGAATAATTCTCGAGTGTATTTAAACAATTAAATAATTGGATAAGGAAGATATCTGGGCCTCAATCGAATAATCCTCGACTATATTTATTAAATAATTGGATAAAAAAATATCTGGCCCTCAAAGATGTCGAATTCTTGAAGGATGACACCAAACGCCAGCCATTGACACATTCTCACGCCGACTCGAAGGTAAATCCACTCAAAAATCACTAATTACTGATTCAAATCATAAAATAATTAACCTCAACCGTGAAATCTTCCTCAATAATGCATTCAACTCTGGAATTATTCATTTTAGGAGAAAATATCAAAAGACCATTTTTGAGGCTGACAAAATTTCCTACAAAAAATGTCTCCTGATGAATTCTCCTAGAACCTCACGTTTCCCAGATTATTCAATAATTAACCAAAGAGAACTCCAAAAGAATCAATTCCTAAATTACTCTCACTTTATTATCAATTTATCTCCTAAATGAGTGACTTAATCCGAAAATCTCAGAAGACCTTTTTTGTAGCCTACAAAATTTTTTACAAAAAAGGTCCTTTTCTACGTCTCCCTAAGCCCCCTCCTTCTCCAGATAATCTCCCCCCAAACTGAAGGAATCAATCTAACTGCTTTAAAAATCTTCCAGAACCTCATCAACATCTTCATTATCACCACCACCAACACCATCAACATGCTCCGTACAAAGCAGCCTCGTAAATGCAACTCACCCCTCTCCACTCATGAGGAGAGTGACATGCTGATGAAAGACTTATAATCAACATCAAGCAAAAGCTCTTCTTCATAAAATGGACTCAGACTTCCAGACTCAGAGAGTCCAAAAATCGAGTGCATCGAGTGATAGACGATCAAATTCACACTCAGGAGGGATTTCTAATATACCTCAGTTGGATGCTGAGACTCTCAGGCAACTGCAGACGTTGAAGGGACATATTAAGAAAGTCATTGATACGCAGTACTTTAGTTATTAATTAGTTTAAGTTTGATTCGATGATGATGAATTAATTATTGATAGGTTTATGGATTTTTAGGAAAAATTGATATTTTCTAAGAGTTTCGAGGATTGTAGAGGAGAGAGGAGTGAAGATGAGTGATGACTAACTATTTTTCAATTTTGTATTTTGTATTTTTGTCATTGTAATAAAGATGAATTCATTTTATAGATTTTTTGTTGGGTTTTTCATTTATTATTTTATAAATATCTCAGCAAAAATTGAATTTAAAGAAAAATGTCAAAAAACCTTTTCTGTAGAGAATAAAATTTTAAACAAAAAAGGTCTCTTAACATTTTCATGTAAATCCACTAGTTCTCGAAATAATCGCAAAATAATGAATATAAAATTACAATTTTATTATAATTTTTTTAAATTAAAAGAATTAAAATGATAAAACTATTGCAAAAACTCATAATCTATTGATTCATTTTTCCGATAAGTATTTATACGGAAATACAAAAATAAACAACGCAGACTTCTCGAAAATTCACAAAAATCGTATGGCACAAAAAAAAATATTTTTCTCTCCAGCGCGGCCCACTAACTCCCCACGAGTAAAAAATCTTCTAACCTCATAACGACGGCCCAGGCAACATTTTTTCGTAATAATTCGCCCTTTGCCGAAGAGCAGTACGGAAGAAAGAATTCTCGTTATGGACTCATTTTGAAAAAACTACTGAAATCTTGAAAAAAAAACGAAAACGAAGTTTTCTTTTAAAAAAACGCCAAGTAACCATTTTGATGCGTATTTGATTATCTTCTGGGCATTTAAAAAAAAAAAACAAATGAAGTAAAAAGCGCCAAGTCAGATATGCTTACGAGAAAAAAATTAGTAGAGGCAGGACCAAGGTACTTGGCGCGGTTTTTTTCTATTGTCAAAATCACTGCTGAACATCATTCGATCATTAAGTTGACTTAATGTTAATAGTACTTACTGAGAGCCTCGTCGTCTTCATCTTGTCAACCACGCCAAGTACCTTGGTCCTGCCTCTACTAATTTTTTTCTCGTAAGCATATCTGACTTGGCGCTTTTTACTTCATTTGTTTTTTTTTTTAAATGCCCAGAAGATAACCAAATACGCATCAAAATGGTTACTTGGCGTTTTTTTAAAAGAAAACTTCGTTTTCGTTTTTTTTTCAAGATTTCCTATTTTCATCATCCTCATTTCTTCTAAATTCTTTATTTTGCCTCTTAGATTTCATGTATTTTCTCTTCTTCTCATTTTCTTTTTTCTTGAATTTATCATTTTGTTGTTAGCGTTGTACTCGTTTCTTGTTCTGTTCATTCTCTCTAAAGGCATTATTCATTCGTGAGTGTTGGTTTCTGGTACGATTCTGTTCTCTTTCTAATTTATTGTAGAATGGATCAGAATGTTTGATTCTCATCTGCTCTTTATTTTTTTGTCTCTTATTCTTCTTTGTTTCATTCTTTTTATCATGTTGTTCTTGACAACATGCTGATTTATCCAAACTCGATGGATGAATCATGCCCTTTTTTGCATTTTTACGGCGTACATTTTTTTTCTTCATAGCTATTTCTCGTTTCGATCGTCGCTTAGACCTCATTTTCTCCGAGAAATTCTTCTGTTCTTTTCTCGTTGAGTTTTTGTCACCAATGGCCGACGATTTCTCTTATTATGTTCAATCTGATCTCGCACGATGCAGAAATCAAATTCCAAATCGATTTTCAAATTGGGCCTGAACTCAAATTTTGTGTCGCCTGTGGCAAACAATTACTCTTATTTTTATCGATTGTCGCCTTTGGCTGACACTGATCTACTCTCTTTCGTTATTGATTATTACAATTCTGCTGAAGGCAAGAATTGTAATGATGATTTGTAAGAAAATTCTTAAAAAATCCTGAAAAAAGCTCTGATAATGTTCCTTAAAGATGAATCGATCATAGCTGATTATTGAATGATGGCGAATCCTCGTTCGTGAAAAGCCCCCCCCCCCCCCCCCGGCTCTCAAAAACAAATCGAACGCCAGACGACAAAATTGCGTACTGTCCTGTGCCCAATACCAATAATGGAATTTCCTACATTACCAATGCCGCCGAGTATTGAAGAGATTCATGATAAAACAATAAGTGTTAAATCTAATTTGTCATTGCAATTGCTACGTTGATGACCTTCATTATAACAATCGTTTATGGAATACTTTGTGACACTGTTTCCCTAATCTCTTGAACGTAGCTAAACCCATGAACAAGTATCACACTTCGTTCTTACCCTCGGAATTCCTCGAAACTCTAAGAACCATAAAACGGGACCGGAACTAGATTCCAGGATGACTTTAAGCTCATCCTACCTTAAATAATTTTTCTGGGCGCCAGCTGAATTTTGGGGGACGCGGATTCAACAAACCGCAACCATATCCTAACCGTAAAAATCGAAACAATCACCCCGGAATCAAATAAAACAAAACTCAAAAAAAATGGGAGGAAGCCCAAGGATAAGGGTACGGAAGGCTCGGGTTGCTCAGGATGCGGGTCGTGGAGATAGGGGCAGATTCGGCGATATGAAAGGTGAAGGATATTTGCCGGAAAGTCGTGGTTATTCAATAAGATAATGAAGTAGAACAAGGAAAAGTATTTATTAAATATATCGTGATACACACAGTTCAACGACTAGCGTCTAAGTAAGTACACATGGATGCGCGTTCAGTGGCGCAAACAGTGGTGGCGACAGCCAGTACTAAAAGAGAGAGATGGGACTATGCGCTCTTTATAACTAACACTCCCTCCCACATAATTCCATCTTCTCTATCACCCTTTAATATAATGTAGTCATCTTAATAGGATATAATCTTTGATATAGTTATCATTTATTTGTATTATAGCTGCACACCCAGTCTTCATGTAGAGTCTCAGATTCATCCTGTTGGATTAATTATTTCCTAGATAAACAGAAGAAAACATACATTAATATTTAGTAACAACTGTTCATAATCTTCTGAGTTTCTTATGTAGATCAAAAGGCAAAGGTTTTGTGAAAACATCAGCAAGCTGATCCTTTGATCTGATCCATTCAATTTTGATCAGTCCCCTTTTGACACATTCTTTGATATGATGGGCTTTAATCTCAATTATATGCCTCAACCTATTTCCCCCACTTGTTTCGGCATTAACTTTTGCAGCTTAATTATCGCACCACAATTTCATAGGTAATGGAGGCTCGATTAAGATTAATCTTAATGAATTATACAAAGACAACATTTCAGGGCTTGTCTCACTCATCGCCACATACTCAGCCTGACAAGTGGATAGTGATACATACGATTGTTTGTGTGTTCTCCATACAACCGCATCTCCAAATAACTTGATGACAAATCCACATGTCGTTAGTGAATTTTTACAATCACCAAAACTTGCATCTGAATAAGCCTGAATGTCATTCGTTTCACCAGTGTATGTCAAACCCAAAGATACAGTACCTTTCAGATACCTAAATACCCTTTTAACCATACACCAGTCACTCTCAGTTGGGTTGACCTGATGTCTACTCAACACATTTACTGTGTAGGAAATATCTGGTCTGGTAGCCCCTGCTAAATACAATAGACTCCCTATTGCTTCTCGATAAGGAATATTTTGTCTCGTCTCAGTCACTCTCAATTTCTCATCATCGTGATCTTCTTCTCTCATTTTCCTCTTATTATGTGTGACTTGATTTGTCTCCATTGGAGTTCTTTGAGAATGAGCTTGCTCAAAACCGAATCTTTTCAAAATTTTCTCGACATATTTCTCTTGGCTCAACTTGATACTTCTATTACTCCTATCCCTTCTAATCGTAATACTTAAGAATTCTTTTGGTTCTCCTAAGATCTTCATCTCAAATTCCCTACTCAACTTCAATTTTACTTCTTCTAGTTTCACCGAATC
Source organism: Coelinius sp. EB29 (assembly GCA_035578325.1). NCBI lineage: Eukaryota > Metazoa > Arthropoda > Insecta > Hymenoptera > Braconidae > Coelinius > Coelinius sp. EB29. The sequence continues at coordinate 11,692,529 of JAOZGT010000002.1, read as the reverse complement.
GTTACTGGCTAATAAAATATCATCTACATACAGTAGCAGTATCAGAAATTTTTCTTCATCTCGCCAGTTGAACAAACAAGGTTCCAAATCAGAGTTCTCCAGTCCCATACCTAACGCAACCTCAGTGAATTTTACATTCCACCGTTTGGAGGTACCTAAAGCTGGCACAGCCATAAAAAACTAAAAAAAAAAATAAAAATAAAAAATTCAAATTATCATAATAAATTATAGAAAAACTTGCACTTTCGAATGCACATGACCAAATGTGATTGTGCTACTTTGGCTGTGCCAGCTTTAGGTACCTACCGTTTGGGACTGATACGTAGCCCATAAAGAGCTCGTTCTAACTTGCAAACCTTGCTTCTTCTTTCTTCATCATTATGAGGAGTTCCTTCTGGAATCTCCATAAAAATTTCCTCGTCAATTACTCCGTTAAGAAATGCTGTCTTTACGTCTAACTGACAAACATCTAAGTCATATTTATTTATGATAGCTATGACTGTCCTAACCAAAGGTAACCTAGAGACCGGAGCATAAGTTTCCCACAACTCATACTCATTTCTGTCTTTAAAGCCCCGAATTACCAAACGCGCTTTATACCTTTCTTTTCCGTTGGCTTCGAGTTTACGCTTGAATACCCATTTTGAATCGATCACATTCAACTTCTGTCCATTGCTCATCTTAATAGGTCTGTCAATTACTTTCCAGACCTGATTCTTTGACATTGAACTCAATTCTTCATCAATTGCTACTTTCCATGATTCTCTATTTACGCTTCTCATCGCATCCTTAAAGTTATTTGGATCAGAGTTGATGTTGGACAACAGTGCATAAATAATTTCATCGTTTTGTTCATTCACTTCAGTTTGACTTTCATGATTAATGGCACAGGCCAGCGAGACACTTGCTCTCAAGTTGTCTTCAATTGAGTTACTTTTCGTTTTGTCAATTATACCGATCTCATTATCGAGTTTTTCCTCATTTATTACTGAATTTTGTTTCCTGGGTCTCCCTCGTTTTCTCTTACTTTCTCCCTCCGTTTTTAAGAAGTTCTCAATATTCTCTTCGTTCTCATTAAATTTGACAAACCACTGTTCCTTATTAATGTCTTCTTCTACCAGAGGAAGGTCTTTAATGTCATTCTTTTGATATTTTTCTCCATAAACTACTTTCTCGTCAAATCTAACATGCCTACTCTCATAGATTTTTCCTTTCTCAGGACTGAGAAGTAAATACCCAGATGGAGTATATCCAACTAAAACGGTTCGTGTCCCTACGTTTCGAAACTTTGGGCCTGTCTTTCTCTGTACTTTGACAAATGCAATACATCCAAACCTCTTAATCTGACCGATATCAAACCCATGATCAGGGGCAAATCTTTCTAAGGGAGTGATCATGTCATTAGACTTGTGAGGGGTACGATTATATGCATATACAGCAGCCGTCAAAGCTAAATCCCACAAGTTTTCTGGTAACTTTGCATCATACATATATGATCTAACCTTCTTCTGAATTGTTTGATTGAAACGTTCAGACACCCCGTTATGCTCAGGTGTATCTGGACAAGCTAGTTGCAGCTCCGCACCTAATTTTCTCAATACTTCTATTGTGTAACCTCCTGTAAACTCAGTACCCTGATCAGAACGTAAATAGCATACTTTTGCGTCACAACCTAACAAGTTTCGAGCACTCCTCACGTACATTTCCAAGCAATGTCCTGTCTTATTTTTTCCTGTCATAGGATATGTCATCGCGAATCGCGAGTAATCGTCAATAAATACCGAAATAAAACGATATCCCTTAGGATAAGAACTTGGAGATATAGGACCCATTACGTCTGAATGGATTATTTGCAATGGCTGTGTCGCACGTCTTCGCACCGATGGAAACGGTAACTTATTAAACTTGGAAATAAGGCAAATTTCACATTTTGAAATTGACTCATCAAATACCACCTGATTCAAATCTTTATTCTCTGGAAATTTGAGCTGTAATGCTTTGAGGTATGGAATTGACGCATGTCCCAGTCTAACGTGCCAAAGCATCACTTTATTATTATTTAAAAACATTCTGTCAATTTTGGGGAACGGAGAAACCTTCTCTTCTGGTTTCTCAAATGGTAATTCCTCGAGGTCATGAATCTTGCGATCCCAGATTGTGATATCAAAGTTTGACTGCTCGTATGGAATTTTAACATAGTTAATTTTCTCAGTTTCATTCAATTCCTCGGGTAATATTTCTTTCTCTTCGCCCTCTCCTTTAGTTTCTTCAACTCTGATTGACTCAACATCTGTCTCTACAATTACCGAATGTTCTTTCGATTTCGCGGCTACACTTCTCGTCAAATAACGTTTAGTTTCAGATTCTCCTTCTTCTAAATGTGCAATAACTCGTCTGTTAACTCTTCTAGACAACCTATTTGATCCTGAGCCAGGATTATTAACTTCAATTTCAATTATCCAGTATGGACATTTGTATATACCTGATAGAAACGACTCATTGGATTCCGGATCAAATATATCAATCTTTTCACTATCGAGATAGATGGCGAGACCCATCTCTGCAAATTTGCGAAGTGATAATAGATTTTCCCGGAGAGCTTCCGCAAAAATTACCGTATCGATTTCTAGTTTTCCACCATTGTCTAATTCGATCTCAATTTTGCCCGCTCCCTCCGTTTTCAAATCTGCTGACTCGTTTCCATTCGCACATCTTATTATACTTCTATTTGTTTCATCAAACGTTTTGAAAATGATCTTTGAATTAGTAAAATGTTCTGTGGCTCCCGAGTCCGCTAAGAACTTCGTAATGTACTTATTGCAATTATTTTGTTCTAGACCGGCTAACATTGTTTCAAATTTGATTGTTTCTGTTTTATCTAATTTATTAATGTCATTTGACTTACCATTCTTTGAGTTTGATCCCTCTTTGGACCCATCTGCTCCTTTTTGATTTTGTTGTTTGTTATTCTGTGTGTTCCCATTGGAACTCGTCTTCTTTTGGCTGTTTTGGGGGTTATGTCCTCCTCTACCCCTTCGATACTCAACCTTCATCCTCTTTCCACCTCTCAAATTTTCAGTATTAAACCTTCTCTTAAAGCCTCGTTGACTAGAGTGTGACCCTCGAGAGTGGCCCCCACCTCTGTTCCTTGGATTTCCAGTTGTTGGAGCCAGTGGCTCCCTTGCTTCTGTACCTGGGCAGTCTTTGGCAATATGAGACCCCAATTTGTTGCATCGATAGCACTTAATTTGACCTGTACAGAATCGACCTATATGACCAGTTTTGTTACAACGATAGCACCTATCGTTGTCGCCCGCAGCGAAGTTTGCTGCCCTCATCTCTTTGTTATCACCAGTTGTCTGATTTCTATCAGCCTCATCCTGCATTACGAGCTTTTTTAGGTGCTCATATGTAAGACTCTTATTCGAATGTTCCCTCGACCAGAACTCGAGTGTCTGGACATTGGGGACTGAAACTGCCACAGCATTGAAAAATGCGTCACGAATTTCAGCTTCTGACAGTGGAATTGTATCGGGACAGTTCTCATAGCATCGAATTTTATCATCAAATGACTCACAAAATTCTACTGCAGTTGTCTTTCCTACAATGTATATCATGTTGTTCAGTTGTTTACGTACTGTACGTGCTGGTAGATTGTTTTCGCATCGTTTGAGTTCTTTTAATTTCTCTAACATCTTTACCGGATCCTGAAGCGTTGAAACCTTTTCATGATAAAAGTCGCTCAATCGATTCATCAAAATATCACGTACTTTGAATTTCAATTTTTGCATTGTTGCTTCATCTGGCTTTTTCGTTGGCTCTACTTTTGGATCAATGATAAACAATAATTCTTTAGTCCTTAATTCTGATGAAAGGTAATCATAAAAGTATTCGAATTTCATTTTATCTGTTAACTTGTATCCTCTTTTAACATCATCCCTATTATTCCCTATTCCATGTTTAATAGCTTCTGCCAACTGTTCAACTCCGTTTCCCGTCATTTTACTCGACTGATCTTTCGTTAGATCATTGAAATACTCTTTGACTATTTCTCTGATTTCCTCCTTTTGAACTGGTCCCTCTACTGATTCCACGTCCTTGTCACTACTGATAGCTTCCACTATCTCTTCATCCCTGCCATTATTCTCACAAATTTCCTCCAATGTCCCAACAATTCTACTCAATCCTGTCATTTGCTGATCGTAACCCTTTCTCATCTCTTCAATCATTTCTCTAACATCATCTTTGTCTTTCTTATCTTCTTTTCTAATTATTTCCATCATCTCAACCATTTTTTCACTAGTCTTACTTGAGGCTGTACAAAATTTATTCACTGTACAAATTAAGTTATCCAGTCTCTTCTCTTGTCTATCTAATCGGGCTTGCATTAACACATCATTAGCTACTCTCTCTGAAGGTACGGTATTCTTGATTGTTTCAATTGGGATAATTTTGACATCAAGATTTGTTTTGATATCACTCTGTATATGAGGTTTGTTTCTGTCTTTGTTTAGAATCTCTTTTGTTGCCTTGTCACTTCTCTTCATTTCTTCTACCTCTTCTTCAATCATATGTATTTCATTTCCATCATCATCATTCTTCTTTTCATCATCTATTTTATCATATTCAATCTTATCATCATGCATCTTTCCCTCTTTCATCTTGTCATCGTACATCTTTCCCCTATTCCCTTCTTCCTCTCTGTGTACCAAGGCAACAACTTTGATTTGCTCTGGTTGGTCTCTCGGCATCACCAGTTCTTGTTCTTTTTGAACCTTCTCGTCATGCCAACCGACGAGTCCATTCCATTGCTCATCGGTGATCATTCTTTTATCTAGATTGTATATAAAAAATTCTAGTTTTAGAAAATGTCTGGATTATGTATTTCCCGAGGACTAAATCCTGAGGCCAGTATATCGAACACAAATAATACTAGCCTCCGGATGAGCGGATATGTATGAGGATACGGACGCGATATCTCAGCCAAATCCACTTCAGTTAGTTAGTTCATGTGACACCGAACGCAAGTACACATTTGCCAACTTTCCCTTCAGAGTCTTAAATTGTTTCAATCGTGAACTAGTCCACTTTTAGTTAATATTATTTTTAATTTTACAATACAGTTATCATAAAGTGTTTTATGACAACCTGCAATTACTTGTGCACTCACGATCGTTTGTCTATATTAAATTCATTTTCATCTTTCAAATTTTACTCACCCGTGAAATAACTGATTCCTTTCTCAGTTCTCACGTAAATTTTCTCCCCTTTAATATCAATGGTGATTTTTTCACCTCTATGAACTTCATTGAGTTTGAAAGTTCTACATAAGTATTTCCAAAACTCCAATAATCCTTGATCAGTCTTATCGCCCATCTCTTCGGGTGCCTTCTTTATCTCCTCACTCTCATCCATCATCCTCGTTTGTTTCTAATTTTTCCTCTTTATTCTCTCAATTATGCGTAGTATCCACGTGGTTGTTCTATTCATCCAATTAACCTTCTTCTTTTTAATCAGTTTTTACTTTTCTTATTGTGCGCAGTCGAATGCGTGATGTTTCACAAACACATAGGGCTCATAACCTGAAGGATATTTGCCGGGAAGTCGTGGTTATTCAATAAGATAATGAAGTAGAACAAGGAAAAGTATTTATTAAATATATCGTGATACACACAGTTCAACGACTAGCGTCTAAGTAAGTACACATGGATGCGCGTTCAGTGGCGCAAACAGTGGTGGCGACAGCCAGTACTAAAAGAGAGAGATGGGACTATGCGCTCTTTATAACTAACAAAAGGCCAGAAAATAGAAAATATATCGAGAAAGAGAGTTATTAACCAGAGAATCCTAATGAGAGCTGAAAAGAGGACAGGAATGCTCAGTAATCGGGACAATAGATTTTTACTCTCAATCAATCTATTTATTTCAGACTTTTTACCGAAGAATAGTATAACTATTCGATTAACAGAGGTTTTAATTACAGACAACTCGGAATAATTGATTTTGATAATTTTTTGTAAGCTCGGTGAGGTTCAACGTAGCCTTGGAGTCTTTTTTCTTAACCCATGAATCTGAGAGAGAGAGTCTAGAACGGTAGCGTGTGAGTGTGAGAGAGAGAGACGGTAACTACGCGACATGGCGCTGGGCTGAGGTTTTTACTACGTAACTTGGGGGAAAATTCGGGTTTTATCCATGGTTATTCTTAACCAGATATATTTGGGGGGGGTTTCCCGCTATTTTCACGGGTCCAGAGCATTAATTTGGGGACTAAACACGAGGATCTTTCTCCGGAGCTCCGTCTATACGGGTGTATCCTCTGGGGTATCATACGAGAGCGTGATTTTGGGGTATTTCCACGGGAGCATTTTCTCGGTATTATTTCTTTTGTCGAGAGCATTTGCCGGTAGCATATTTTCCAGAGCATTCCTTCACTAGAGTAATCTTTCCACGGGGTGGGTGTTGATTACTGATAATTTAATATATTATAATTATTAAAATTATAATTTCCATAATTACAAATTCTCCGTACTAAATCATATAACGTAACTCGGGGTATGTCGAGAGCTTGGTAATCGAGAGCTATGGTGAGACTCCATGGCGTCGAATTACGACGTAACGAGACGCCATGGGTTTTCCCAGGTGTTTATGAGGGTAATTTTATTCACTGACGGGCCACCGTAAAACTAAAACACTGAGAATAAACGTCAGTACTCACCATTATCCTCTTTCTTCCCTCCTCGTAGCTTCTGCAACCGGGAAATATCTTTTTCTCACTAACTCTTGGGAACGACGATGCGTAGTGTTTCGTGGGTACGCTGAGACTGCCAGCACGTGGCGCGATCATGCGGGCAACTTGTTGCCGGACGGCGACGTGTGGCTACCACTGTGTTATCGACTCTAGGGGCCTGTTCGGTTTGACGGTGAAGTCATCGCATGGTGAGTACTTGACCTAACATCGTTCGGCTTGAGGTTGTCATTTACCTATGTTATTCGCGCCGTCACTTGTCCTGTTCGGAATGCTACGGTCATTCATCGGTGACAACATAACCAAGTTCTCGAGTGAAAACATTTCCGAGAGTGGAATAAATTATTATAATTTACAATTCCTAGTGTTTATTGTACACTTTCATTTTGTTTGGAGTCCGCGAGTTCATAAGGATTATACCGGTAAGTTTTTGGACTCATTATCAACGTTTATCATTCACTCAAATTTTTTTATTTAATACTACAAATAATTTACGGAATTGAACAATATATACGGCCCAATCTAGTTGGAATTATCTATTAGTTTTGTTATCATATCCTCTGAAGAAGTACTGATTCTTCCTATTTTAATTTATCCTCTGTATCTGTTACTCTTCAGAAATGTCAGCAGGCATAAATACTAACACAGAACCCAGTTTCATACTCGATGCTACTGGACAAGTCATCCAGAACGCTGAAGGACAGTATCTAGTTCAATCACCAGGGGATGATCAACCTCGTTTTTGCGACATCATGTTCACTGGAGAGACTCAAAATGATCCAATACCTGCTGGCGAAGAAGAAAGCCTTCTCGAAGAATTAGACAGTGATGATAGTACTGCAAAAGGAGATAGTCAGATACATCAACCGGCTTCAACTCATCGACGTCCATGGTCTGATGACCAAACATCAAGTCTCATCGACTACTATAAAGCGAAGAAAAAATTATTTGATGGTACAGTCGTTAGAAACGAAGTATTGTGGAGAAAATTTGTCACTGATCATTCCAAGGAAGAAGGATCTCATGACATTCAGCAAGTTAAAGATAAATGGATGAGTTTGAAGAGACAATTCCATAAAATCATGGACAATCGATCAGCTAAAGCAACTGGCGCTAGGCGTGTTCCGGATTGGCTATTTTTTGACGCGATGTACGACATTCTTAAAGATAATCCGAAAACAAAGCCTGTAGCAATTGCATCATCGCGTAGGGGAGCTCAAAATATTGTTGTAGACCCTGATATTGATAATGTCAGCTTGAAAATAAAGACAGTAGAAGACAATATTGATGATCCAGAGTATAATACTCGTCTTTGCACATCAAAGAAAACTAAATTGCAGTTGCATCTCGAGACCTTGGGAGTGGAGAGGCAGAAAAGAGAAAAAGGAGCCAAAGAACGTCATTGTGATACTATGAGAATGCAGGAGAAAGCTCTTGGAATCTTAGGGGACATTTCTAACTCTTTGAAAACCCTGTGCAATTCAAGTAACAAGAGGAAGAGGAATTCTGGTGGTGCATCAGATTCTAATAGTGAGTCAGACTGATAATTGAATAATTTCACTTATCTCGGATAGACTGTACTTTAAATACTCGTTAATATATGTACCAAGGAGTCTTCAGGAAGATGTTATGACTGTGATGACTGTGATTCGAAGTGTTTTATCATTAAGAATAATTGCTAAGACTGCTTACTTGTAAAGTCTCCCTACAGTTCCTACTTCCTACTTCCTACAGGATCATAATTCATTCCCTCTGTCTTATAATTCATTTCTATCGTTTTTTAGCAATGTGTGACACCAAATACGTTCAGTAAAAACTGAATTTCATGGTTCGATAATTATTATAATCTAGAACAAATGTTTAAAGCTCACGTAATACTGTAGTGAACGGTGCTTGTAATGATTAATTACAAAAATAAGCAAGAAATAAACACGATTATTATGGATTTCTGGTAGTATTATCTTTCTTCAATTATAAATGGAAATTAGTAAAATACTGGACAAGACATTTTCTTTTTAATCTTGAAATTTTCCCTTTTGTTTAATTACTTTAAATTGCGATGTAACAAGCACAACGATTCGGCAAATATATTTCTACCATTCCTAACTCAATTATTGGCTCAATCGAACGAGGGAGTTGGGGGACAGAGTCACAAGTCCATTAAGAAGTGACAATCAAGTAAAGGTTAAAGAAACGTTGAAAAAGAAATTTGTAAAGAATTGTATAGGCCTCTTCCGGAAGCTTGGAGCCAGGTGAATGGAGGTGATGAAAGTCAGGTGAATGGTGATCTCAAGAAGGAATTTAGATCTGGGTTTGTATTATTTCCTTGAGAATTGTTTCATGTTATACTGCCTCAACACTCGGAGGACATTTGGAACAGTAGAACGATTGAGAGGCAATGACTGAATGTAGAAAATTCTTTTCTTGTTCGATCAATTATTGGTTAACTGCAGATGTTACGTACATCTATTGATATTTTTCAAGTATCACGTTAGACGATTAGAATTGAGATTAGAGTAAATCGAAGCCAAGAAATTCAAACCCCACATCAAATTTTGTGAATTTATGTAAGTATTTTATTTATTCATGTGAATGTCGGCATGAAATATGAACGTTTTTATTCCTAAAAATACATAATTGAGATATTCTTGAATACATTATAATTAATAACTGGCTTCTCAGAGCTCCCGAGAACATCCAAATGTTGAAATTGGAAGCTTCGGATGGCAGTTGAGAAATAAATTTTCTATCTACGTTCGAAGCTTTCAAATATCAGCATTATATGAGTGAGTATTGTTGTTAGCATATTTAATTTCACACGTTTGAATCAAGTGCGTCAGCCAAGTTATCACGGAGTTCAATTCCTTGTTGATGGATTACTTGAAACCCCACATAATCATCCCCACGACCATCGTCATCATCATCATCATCATCAATATCATCATCATCATCATCAATGGGATGTTGTATTACATAATCTAAACGTGCTAAATGACGATGTCCATCCGCTTCGTATTCGATTGCAAAACGATCGGGGTCCCTCTGGCAGATGTTATGAAGAACACAGCAAGCGATTATTGTGCAAGGTATCAATTCGGTACGCTTCATATTAACATATTGTAAGCGGCGAAATCTTCCAAACAATAATGCCCAATAGCGCTCAATAGCTGTCCTGGTCTTTGCATGTCTCGTATTGGACCTAATTTGCCTTTCTGTCAATTCTCGGTGGGCGATGTATGGAGGAATACACCATTCTGTGATGGGATAGGCTTTGTCACCCAAGATGAATTGATCTTCGTCGAAATAACGGTGACGATTTTCGATAAATTCCGAATAAATATCTGAATTTCGAAAAATTCGGATGTCACTTACAGAACTCGGGTATCCCGTGTAACAATCAGTCAGTAATAATTCATGGTCACATATACCCTGCAGGGTAATACCATAAAAACATTTACGATTTATATATGCTTGAGAATCTTTTCTCGGAGCTAATATAGGAACATAAGTTCCCATCGATTACTCCGACAACTCCAGAAATAGCAGAAGCTTTGGAGAATCCTTTTTCTATGCATCGACGTCGCGTTTCATCCGGCCAAGTAATAATTTTTGGTGCTAATATGTTGAGCGTATTTATGACTCTTACAAACGCATCAAATAAATCCGATTTACTCATATCAAATCGATTAGCCACAGACCTAAAAACAAAATAAATCGAACAATATTATCTTTAGCAGATCATAGAGAACGACTGCTGCATAAATGGATTTCAAAAGTTACCTGTAGCTTTCTTGATTAGCCAAAAGCCATAGTACAGCTAAGAGTTTCTCCATTTTGTTGTCTGTCTGACGGCCTGTCATTCGAGGACTTGATAATAAGGGTGACACTTCTTGAAGAAGCCAATTGAATTGGAGTTTAGACATGCGGAAATCTTCATGGAACTCGTCATCAGAACAAGATTGTACAGTGACACGTACGAAGCCTTTTATTCTACTAGGAACCTCCAGAAGGACGCGAGTCGTTATATAAGCGGTGGTATATTCGTCAGCTTCGTCTTCGCTTTCTTCAAGAGTGTCGTTCATCATAAATAAATGATAAAATGCGGTTGAAGCTGTTGCTACCATTGCAAGATATATTCTCTCTAATATATTCATTTCCTTAGATATCTCGTTCAATCTGCGATGCAATATATCCGGTTATTTGTAGTATTAAATAAAAATATTTGAGTGAATGATAAACGTTGATAATGAGTCCAAAAACTTACCGGTATAATCCTTATGAACTCGCGGGCTCCAAACAAAATGAAAGTGTACAATAAACACTAGGAATTGTAAATTATAATAATTTATTCCACCCTCGGAAATGTTTTCACTCGAGAACTTGGTTATGTTGTCACCGATGAATGACCGTAGCATTCCGAACAGGACAAGTGACGGCGCGAATAACATAGGTAAATGACAACCTCAAGCCGAACGATGTTAGGTCAAGTACTCACCATGCGATGACTTCACCGTCAAACCGAACAGGCCCTAGTGGTTTGGGCGATGGCGCGCGAATAAATTTAAATATTTGAATCCAAGGATTCTCGATATCGGGAGTTTTACAGGAAACAAAGCGGAATTCTCTAACCAAACGGTAGCTACGTTGGAGGGTGATCGTTTACCCTCGTCTACGACAGGGAATCGGAGGGTTTATCGCCAGAGTACACTCTCCGGTGAGGAATTAAGAACCATACGACTAAAATAAGTTTCTAATCCAAAAGCCCTGGCAATCCATATGAGAAAAGGGGCTAGTTTCACCCATATGGTCTTCCATCCGTACTGAACTGTATGGAACTTAACCCTCACACAACTAAGGGAGCGCAAGCATTTCAACTTGACCTTTGTATTATCTCCATTAACATAACCAAAAAGGGGTTGTGGAGATACATGGGGTGGCACAATGTATCGGCCCTGATCCTCCATGACCTCGGTCCCTTTAACCCTATCACGTAGACCGTAGCATGTACCATAACCATAAATTTTACTGAAATGAAACTAAAAATCTAACGAAATTGAATAATCAGGGGTTTTACCCAGGTAATAAATTGAAAGGTAACTAAACAAAAGTAACGGTAGCTGTTCTAGAGTCGATTCACGTAATTATAGAGCTTCGTCAGGGTTTTTCCTGAACATGGGGATTTTCCAGGGCTGGGGCATTTTTCCAAAGCTGGGCACTTATACAGAGCTGGGGCATCTTTCCAGAGCTGGGGCATTACGGGCTTTACATCTAACGAATACCCGTTTTTGGCTATTTCTCTCTCTCTCTATTGGTCTCACTTACTCTTTATCTCTCTATAGTTACCCTCTCAATATCAGGAAATGGCGGATTCGCTGGGAATTCCGTCACAACTTCAATTTAGATTTTTCAATTTTCTTCAAATGTTCCTTAGCATTTACCCTCTTTTCCCTCTTTCATTAATTCGGCTCCTACGCCGAGATAGACAAAAGTAGTAGCAAAGTTAGAAAAAAAACAAACAAAAAAAAAAGAAAAAAAAACGATATTTCTTTTCATCTTTTTTTTCGCCCCCGTCGCGCCAAAGGGATAGCGCGCCACCTGAGGTATTCCCACCCACAATCATTCTTTAACCATAAAAATTACAAAACCAAGTCATAGGACAAAAAATATTCCTTTTGACATGTAAAACATTTTTTGTTTCAAACTTTTCTTCCTGACTTTAACCCTTCTTGCAAGAGACCATTTTGAACAATTAAATTGTTATTAATAAATAGACGGCTCTGGCTTGCGCAAAAACAGTTATCATATTCATGATCAGCGGCCCCAAAAACATGAAGTCTCATGGAAAAAAAAAAAAATCATCTCATGTTTTCCTAAAAAAACTGGAGAACGACTGGACCGATTTTCTCCAAAATCTTTTCCGATCTAAGCTGAAGGAAGACGCTTCGATTGCGTCATTGAAGACCTCGATCGCATCATCCGTTCACGAGATAACGTTGGACAAAATTTTTGGCCACATACACCCCACACACACACACACACACACACACACACACACACACACACACACACACACACACACACACACACACACACACACACACACACACACACACACACACATATACATGGCCTTGAAAATTTTCGGGGAGTGCTGTGGTGACTTTGAATCGATTTTCGGGGTGATTACAATAACTTCCCTAACCTGGGAAGTTAATAATTGATTTATGGAATAAATGAATACCTCTGTGTTGTGGTCTGTGACGGGAAGCAATCACAGAGGTGATCCCAGAGGGCGAAATTCAGTTAGACCTCCCCCACCTCCCCCGCCCGGATATGAATATACTCTTTAAATCATCTAGACAATGTCTAATGACCCCTCAATTATTATTAATCAATTAATAATTTATTTGTGGAATGCATAAATACCTCAGTGTTGTGCTCTATGATAGGAAGCAATCACAGAGGCGATCCCAGAGGGCGACATTCAGTGAGATACCCCCCCCCCCCCCGGATATTAATATACTCCAAAAATCATCTAGACTATTTTATTAAATATTTAATAATTGATTTACGGAATAAATAAATACGTCTGGGATATGCTCTGGGATGGGACGCAATGCCAGAGGTAATCCCAGAGGTCATCCCAGAAGGTCGAATTAACTCAGAATCCTCCCCACGGATATGAATATACTGCAAAAATCCTCTAGACAATATTATTAAACATTTAATAATTGATTTATGGAATAAATGAATACCGCTGTGTTGTGCTCTGTGACGGGAAGCAATCACAGAGGCGATCCCAGAGGGCGAAATTCAGTTAGACCTCCCCCACCTCCCCCGCCCGGATATGAATATACTCTTTAAATCATCTAGACAATGTCTAATGACCCCTCAATTATTATTAATCAATTAATAATTTATTTGTGGAATGCATAAATACCTCAGTGTTGTGCTCTATGATAGGAAGCAATCACAGAGGCGATCCCAGAGGGCGACATTCAGTGAGATACCCCCCCCCCCCCGGATATTAATATACTCCAAAAATCATCTAGACTATTTTATTAAATATTTAATAATTGATTTACGGAATAAATAAATACGTCTGGGATATGCTCTGGGATGGGATGCAATGCCAGAGGTAATCCCAGAGGTCATCCCAGAAGGTCGAATTAACTCAGAATCCTCCCCACGGGTATGAATATACTGCAAAAATCCTCTAGACAATATTATTAAACATTTAATAATTGATTTATGGAATAAATGAATACCGCTGTGTTGTGCTCTGTGACGGGAAGCAATCACAGAGGCGATCCCAGAGGGCGACATTCAGTGAGATACCCCCCCTCCCCCCGGATATGAATATAATCCAAAAATCATCTAGACAATGTTTAATGACCCCCCCAATTATTATTAAATAATTAATAATTTATTTATCTTTTATCCACTTATAAAAAAAGCGTGTAACGTTTTTTGTCACCTTTTTTAGGCCGCATAGCTTAGCTAACACTTATATATACATGTCCATGTATATATAGGAAGTATATAATATATACTATGTTTATGTATATAATATCTACGATATACTATATATATATATATATATGTATACATACATATGTTTCTAATTGAATTGCTAAGCTATGTCGCTGAAAACGGTGACAAAAAACGTTACATGCTTTTAAAGTGAAACTTCTATAGGCGCGTTGGGTGTGAAATGAAATACACGAAAATCCGTATGCAACGGAAGACCGACACCATCGGGGAGGGGGCAGCGCCGTGAATTGATATGCGCACAGCACAGCGATGTTCCCTGTTGTGGTGGTGGCGGGGAGGGGGGGGGGGGCGACATCGTCTTCCATGAAGTTTCACTTCTGTCGCGTAGCTTCTACGCTCTCTTTTTTTTTTAAAAGGGATGATCGTACATTATGATGAACAATCTTTAAATCATCAGTTTCGCTCTGATTGATATAAGATAACTTAAATTTTCGTTGTTGTAATTGTTCATATTCTTGATGCAAAGCATCGTTTAGAGTTGGTGGATTTGGTGGTTTAAATTTCCCTAATATGTAAAGATCTTCCAATTTGCGAATGCTACTTAGCCACATACAACAAAGATCTTTGTAAACTTCTGTAATTACATTGTGAACGTAAATCGATGCACAATTTATGATATGTTTGTCCTTGACTCTTATGAATTGTCATAGCTTCCGCTGGAACAATTTGCACAATTGGGAATTGGGAATTGTGTGCGCATCACTTGATAATTTATTTTATTACCAGTAGATATTGTCATAGTAATTTTTGAAATAGGCACCAAATTTGATGATAGATGATGTTCCTTTATGTAATTCATAAATCGTTGTTTTTGTTTAATACCAACATTTGGATTATTAAAATCTAACCATACGACTGATGGTTCCATATTTTGTTCATCGAATTGAATATATTTTAATACTCCACAAGCACCATTCACAAGGCCGTCAATAATGTTAATATTAGAAGTAACCATGTAAGTTATACCCAACTTCAGTAATATTGTAAAACGTAGAATTTTACATTCTTTGTTTGTAGTCGAATTTCCGAGCGATTTAAGCACTTTCCTTCGTTTTGGAATGGAAATTTTTCCTGAAAAGTGGTGATTTGCATGAGCTTTATAACACTCTCCAGGAAAACTCTTGATTTTTTTTCATTATATTTATTAACATATTTATTCTCATCATACAATCGAATGGCATCTCGGGGCACATCTTTTTCTTTAACTTTTCGGCTTTTTATCAAAGCAACATCTGAATCAGTCATTTTTCCCACTGACGAATTATTCAATTCTATAATAAACTCACTTAAAACTCTCCTACGGCCATATAGCGATCACAAAAACCAGTTAAAGAATTGAAAATGAATATTAAAGACAATTCATTTCATTGAAAGATGCCAACGTTTCGGACACTATATGTGTCCATCATCAGGGCAATATTTTATTGTTCTGCGAAAAATTAACAAAAAATTATAAATATTTTACAAATCAAGTCTATCTATATATCATTCAGAAAAAAAAAAAAAAAAAATTAAACTAACAAAATAAACGACAGAATTTCATAATTTACCTAAATCCCATTGAATGTTAAGGGAGCAGAACAAAAATAACCAACAATTATACAAGACAGTAAAAATACATGTCATTGGCCTCTTCTAACCTAGAAAATACAATGCATAGATATCAATGATCCAAACTGATAAAGAAAACTTTATGAAAATGAAATTCATGTTTTGAATAAAAAATAACATTATAGTGAACAATAAAAACTAACTAAATGTTCATTCTATGTGAATCTACTGAAAATGATGATAAAATTGTGAGACCATTGTAAACAACATACCGTTGGTTCAGATGTCAGAAATCGAAGAGAGCGAAACAACAGAGCCATCTGGTGAAACCAATAAAAAACTAACCACCAGAATTATCAATTAAATGTCTGGATCATTAGACAAATATGCATTATATTGCACATGTTTTCAAACTAGCTAACAATCAAAAAAATTCCAAAACTTAAAAAAAATTTTTAACAAAAATGTCAAGTACATTAAAAAATTACTAATCAATTACGTCCATAAAATCACTCAGTACATAAATATTAACCATAATTAGAAATTACTGTATCGTTAATTTCCTTAACATCATAATTAATCCATCATAAGAGTTGCCGAGATTTTTACAGTCATTAACAAAATTAACTGTTCTCCCTTGATGTTTTTTTATATTAAACATTTCCATAATATTTAATGCAACCCCAGGATTAGTTGAACCAAGTATACTTGAATGATCAAAAATCTTCTAATCTTCAACTATCCTATCCTATTGAGTATCCTATTGACTATCCTATTGAGTTCATTAATGACTTAATTAGAAATAGATTATTAAACATTCAGAATAACAACAATGTGTTGAATCCGGTCGCTGATGATAGGTTGGTCATTGAAAGCAAAAAGACTCTATTTGTGCCTTTCTCTCCTCATTTGACTAACAATATCAAGAACTGTTGTTCTAGGTTTGACTTAAAAGTAATCTCAACAATTGCTTACAAGTTAGGGAATTTATTCAAAACAACTAAAGATCCAGTTCCTATTAACTTGAAGTCAAATGTAGTATATAAAATTCCTTGTAGTAACTGTCCAATGGTATATATTGGACAAACTACTAGGTTTTTCAAAGATAGACTTGATGAGCACAAAAGAAGTGAGAAAGATCCTAAAAAGTATCGTTCAGGACTGTCTGCTCATGTAGAGAACAGACATCATACATTTAATTTTGATCATTCAAGTATACTTGGTTCAACTAATCCTGGGGCTGCATTAAATATTATGGAAATGTTTAATATAAAAAAACATCAAGGGAGAACAGTTAATTTTGTTAATGACTGTGAAAATCTCGGCAACTCTTATGATGGATTAATTATGATGTTAAGGAAATTAACGATACAGTAATTTCTAATTATGGTTAATATTTATGTACTGAGTGATTTTATGGACGTAATTGATTAGTAATTTTTTAATGTACTTGACATTTTTGTTAAAAATTTTTTTTAAGTTTTGGAATTTTTTTGATTGTTAGCTAGTTTGAAAACATGTGCAATATAATGCATATTTGTCTAATGATCCAGACATTTAATTGATAATTCTGGTGGATAGTTTTTTATTGGTTTCACCAGATGGCTCTGTTGTTTCGCTCTCTTCGATTTCTGACATCTGAACCAACGGTATGTTGTTTACAATGGTCTCACAATTTTATCATCATTTTCAGTAGATTCACATAGAATGAACATTTAGTTAGTTTTTATTGTTCACTATAATGTTATTTTTTATTCAAAACATGAATTTCATTTTCATAAAGTTTTCTTTATCAGTTTGGATCATTGATATCTATGCATTGTATTTTCTAGGTTAGAAGAGGCCAATGACATGTATTTTTACTGTCTTGTATAATTGTTGGTTATTTTTGTTCTGCTCCCTTAACATTCAATGGGATTTAGGTAAATTATGAAATTCTGTCGTTTATTTTGTTAGTTTAATTTTTTTTTTTTTTTTTTCTGAATGATATATAGATAGACTTGATTTGTAAAATATTTATAATTTTTTGTTAATTTTTCGCAGAACAATAAAATATTGCCCTGATGATGAACACATATAGTGTCCGAAACGTTGGCATCTTTCAATGAAATGAATTGTCTTTAATATTCATTTTCAATTCTTTAACTGGTTTTTGTGATCGCTATATGGCCGTAGGAGAGTTTTAAGTGAATTAATGGAAAGCGATTGGAATTAATATCATGAATTATCTATAATAAACTGTTTATCTTCCTTTGTCTCATTATTTCAGTCAATTCAAAATATTCAAATTGTTCCCACAATGCTGTACCAGATAATATACTGAGAGCACTTGAATTAGGAGGACAAAAGATCGGTCTATCGTTCACAGGTAGCAATTGATTCAAATGTCCAACTAATAGTACAGAAATTCCACCGAAACTATCATTTATGCCCAATATTTGTTGCAATCGACAATCTACTCGTGCAAGTGTGGTGGCACCAACCATAGAAACCTCATCAATTATCAACAATTTCAATTCAACTAAATTCGAACGTATTGAATTTACTATATCTGTGGATAACTGCGACATTTGACCCCCATATTCTGACAATGGAAGTGCAAAAGCCGTGTGTAATGTTATACCTCCAATTAAATGTGCAGCTTTGCCACATTGTGCACATAGTAATATTTTATGTAAATCATTTTTTCCACCTACAATCTCTTCAAAATATAATGATAATATTTGATAAATTGTGTGTATAACCCGTGTTTTTCCCACTCCAGCGGAAACACTTAAGAATATTCGTAATGGTAATTTATTAGATTTGAAACAATGTAAAATGTGCATTACAATTTGTCGTTGTTTATAATTGAGGGTGGTCATCATGTCGAAAATTTTTTCTCTACACACCGTTTCTGGCTTCGTTACACACGTTTTATATTTTTTTGCTTTATCTTCCAAACCAGATTGATGAAATATATCGGTTTTCTGCTCTGAAGGTAATTGAGGGTAATCATGTAAATTCGAAATTTCATCACTCTCAAGATTTTGGTTATCTGCGATAACGTTATTAAGGACTTCATTCATGATTTCATTGCTTAAAATGAAAAATTTTTCTCTGTTTGTTTTAATAATTAAAAAATGTTGCATATAGACTTCTTTATGGTTAAGGCCCGCATGGAGGGAATTTTACTACACATGTCCCTAGTAAATTCCTTATAAATTTTTACAAAAATAACACTTTACTCGGAATCAAATTACGACATTATTACGCGATAAAAAAATGCGATTTATGGTTAAAAAAAAAGATAATTAATTGCGACAGGGCGATAATTAGGTCTAGAGGGGGGGAAAATAATAAATTGATGTTTAATTATAAATAGAAAATTATTTTAGTAAAAACACCTTCAGCGCCCCCAACCCAAATCATTTTTCCCGGCAGCCTGTCAATATGGCGGCTGGAAATGTCAAATAAAAAAACACAAATCACAATTCTCACAAGCACTAGACACTGCCGAGACCTAATTATCGCCCTATGAACTTTTTTATTCTATTTTTCGCGAGTTTTTCCCAAGCGATTACATGAAATTAGAGCCCGTAATCAGAGTCCGAATGAATGAGGCGATCAGCTGTCGCCATACTGTTTTTCTCAGTGACGCTGAAATGTGGCAGATGGCGACACCGTTCGTGCTGAGAATACTCAAATTGAAATTCTCGGGCGAACAGCTCAAGGGTGTATCAGAATCGGGGGCCCACGGGTGGCAGAGGCTCCTGCGTCTTATCCCCACTCATGGGAATGAAGGAATATTTTCCTGAACTGATGATTATTATGATATAATGATGATTATAATGATTATAATCATAATGAAAATAAAAATCATAATAATGATGTCAACTATTATCGTACTAATATTAATTTTTATATATAAAGAGGCGGGGAGA